>CALYLW010001850.1:10000-80000 GCA_944989445.1 Ampullaceana balthica
ATAATAGTATCGTTTTTTAATTTTAAACATAATTTAATAAAATACTTAAAAATTAATATATTTATTAAAAAATTATATATAAATACATTTATAATAATTGTCAAACAAAAATATATTAATATTTATAAAATAGGATAAAAAAAAAAAATATAATATTAATTTTTATTATTCTACTAAATTAATCTTTAAATCTAATAATTAAATAAAATAGATAATCAAAAAAACATAAGCTATAAAATTATATTCATTATATATTTTATAAAAAAAAAACTTAAATTTATTCTCCTCCTAATTTTTCAACAACCAAACAATTAAAACAATAAAACTCAATATAATCAACTAACTTCTCACCATAATAACAAACATGTATAATATTTCAATACTTACAAATCACCTAATTATATATCAATGACTATACAAATATCTAAATCTCTCAATCATACAATCACCATACTCAAAAATATTACAAATAAATAGATCTATCTCTACAGATTTACAAAAATATTAAAAACAATACATAATTCAATCAATTAACAGTACTTAATTTACCACCATCTACTTTCTAAATATATACTCATAAAATAAATCTACATTTTTTACAAAACAATCATTACTACTATATCAATTAATTCCAATACCTCATTTAATCTCCACATACAACTAACAGACTCAACTTTACTATATAAATAATAAAACTAAACAAACCATACGAAATCTAAAACTGAAATAATTATTATAAATATCACTAACACAAATATATTACTCAGCATATATCTCCTAATTAAAAAATTATACTCTTTTCTATTTATTCAAAATAAGATTATAGTCATAACTTCAATCCCACAAAATAACCACTTAACTATTCTAATGACCATAAATCATATACCCTACATATATTCTAGACGCTATCATACATACGAATTTCAACACTATATAATTATTGTCATAATAAATTTATAAATCATTAATCAATCATA
Organism: Ampullaceana balthica; assembly: GCA_944989445.1. Classification (NCBI taxonomy): domain Eukaryota; kingdom Metazoa; phylum Mollusca; class Gastropoda; family Lymnaeidae; genus Ampullaceana; species Ampullaceana balthica. The sequence goes on from CALYLW010001850.1 coordinate 10,978, forward strand.
TTATTCTTTTCCTCAATACAACCATAACACATAACTAAAAACATTGAGATAAACAATAACACATACTACCTACTATATTACATAATACATAAATTTATAAAATCCTGTTCATATATAAAATAATATAAAGTCTTACTCACTATATATCAAATTAAAATGAAATTTGTACAATCTTAAACTATTGAATTAATAACTTTATATCTAATCTCATACTATGATTCAGTATAAATAAATTAATATTAAGATATTAAAATTTAAAATAATATATCTAATTAAAAATTAAAAATAATAATCTACATCGACATTTATTCAAAATTACATTTACAACTAAAATATAATATTGAAACTATTATCATCTATTCTCAACAAAGCTTCAATATCTAAAAAATAAACATAAAAATAAAAAATATAAAAAATATAGACTATAATATCATAACATAATGTACATAATTAAAACATAATAATACATAAATATTATACTAAAAAATATATAATAATAACATTATTTATAATATCAAATAATAACATATATATCAAAAATAATATATATACCCAATAAAAATAAAATAAGATACATTATATAAAACAAAAACAAATCATAAATCAAAAAAATAAACAATACAATAAAACCTAATAAAGAACTTAAATAATATATATATATTACAAATATATATAAAAACAAATAAATTAATAACAAAAAAATAAAAAATATAAAACAAAAACAAAACAAAAAACATAAAAAAATAAAAAAACAAAAAAAAATAAAAAACTAAAAATAAAAAAATAAAAACAACAAAAAAAACATAATAAACAAAAAAATATACTACATAAACAAAAAAACATATAAAAACATAAAAAATACAAAAAAAAACAATAAATAAAATATAAAAAAAAATAAAATAAAAAAAAATAATAAAATAATAAAATAAAATAAAAAAAAATAAAAAAAAATATAAAATATAAATAAAATAAAAAAAAATAAAATAAAAAAAAATAAATAAAATAAAAAAAAATAAAAAAAAATAAAATAAAAAAAATATAAATAAAAATAAAATAAAAAAATATAAAATAAAATAAAATATAATAAAAAAAAATAAAAAAAAATAAAATATAAAATAAAATATAAAAAAAAATAAAATATAAAATATAAAATAATAATAATAAAATAAAATAAAAAAATATAAAATAAAATAATAAATAAAAAATATAAAAAAAAATATAAAAAAAAATAAAATAAAATAAAATATATATAAAATATAAAAAAAATAAAATATAAAATATAAAATAAAAAATAAATAAAAAAAAAAAAATAAAATAATAAAATAAAATAAAAAAAAATATATATAAAATAAAATAAAAAAAATAATAAAATAAAATAAAATAAAAATATAAAATAAAATAAAATAACATATAGCTCATATACGCAAAAATAATTATATCACAATGAAAAAACAATACAACATACCAAAAAACTATACAAAAAACAAATAAACAAAGATAAAACAAACATAAATAAGAACAAAAGATAACAAATAGATACAAAAACTAATAAAGAAAAAATCATAAAAATAATAAATACTACACACACAAAAAATAAATACAAAAACACAAAAACAAAAGATAGCCAAAAATATAGAAAAATAAAATAAAGAAAGTCTTTAGTCGATCCTACAAAAGTGCCACAAGATTAGCAATTAATTATATTTAAACAACTAGACTAACACTAACAGACCTGAATTTTATCCCTCAAACTCAAATGAAGTTCGTGCACAAATGGATTAGTTACATCTGGCATTCCAAGAGATTTCTGTCGAGGCACGGTATTTCTTGCCATTATGATAATAACTAATAAGATCGGCTTTTAACGTTCTTAAACAGTTCGGTGTGTTGTTAGTGTTGTGACAGCATCGCTTCCTGATTCACTACAAATGTGTATAGACCTCTTTGTCGCCAGATACACCGTATTGAACTTCCGTTAAGACATGCGCACTTTTGCGTTGTGCGGGATTATGGTAAGATAGGAACTGTGGGAACGATACGATTGCTGTGCTGCAACACCCAAGATGGCAACCAGATTCCGTAATTAAATAGCTACTTTGTGGGTTTTGTTTGACTGTGAAATCACGCAAAACTCTAAGATTTAACAATGGAACAGCCACAAGAAAGAACAGGGAAGCAGTCTGGCGAGTTTATTGTTGGTCTTAAATACAGATTAGTGCGTAAAATCGGCAGCGGATCATTTGGTGACATTTATCTTGGGATCAACATAACAAATGGAGAAGAAGTGGCAGTGAAACTTGAATCTTGTAAAGCCAGACATCCACAACTACTTTACGAAAGTAAGTTGTACAAAATATTACAAGGTGGCGTAGGTATTCCACACATTCGTTACTATGGCCAAGAAAAAGAATATAATGTTCTCGTTATGGATCTTCTGGGACCAAGTCTAGAAGACTTGTTTAACTTTTGTTCGAGGAGATTCACAATGAAAACAGTACTAATGCTTGCTGATCAAATGATTGGACGTATTGAGTATGTCCACAACAAGAATTTCATTCACAGAGACATTAAACCAGACAATTTCCTAATGGGAATCGGAAGACATTGCAATAAAGTCTTCTTGATTGATTTTGGTCTGGCTAAAAAGTACAGAGACAGCAGAACCCGTACTCACATCCCATATCGTGAAGACAAAAATTTAACGGGCACTGCTAGATACGCTAGCATCAATGCCCATCTTGGTATCGAGCAGAGTCGAAGGGATGATATGGAATCTTTAGGCTACGTGCTGATGTATTTCAATCGAGGTAGTTTGCCATGGCAAGGTTTGAAGGCAAATACTAAAAAGCAAAAATATGAAAAAATCAGTGAAAAGAAAATGTCAACTCCAGTTGAGGTTCTTTGCAAGGGTTTCCCTGCTGAATTCGCCATGTATTTGAATTACTGCAGAGGCCTACGATTTGAAGAGGCTCCTGATTACATGTATCTACGCCAGCTTTTCAGAATCCTCTTCAGAACCCTTAACTACCAGTATGACTACACATTTGACTGGACCATGCTGAAGCAAAAGGCAGCACAAGTTGCTCAGTGCACTACAGCTGCAGCTCCCACTACAGGGAGAGGTTGACACTTAACAATCAAGATCTCATTTCGCTGTCAATCCTTCCAACTGCACATCAAACACCATGTAACAAAGAAACAGAATCAAGCAGGGATTACTGATGGATGCATGTTTTTTTTTCTTTGTTTATTTATTTATTTTATTTTTTTCCCTCTCATTCATCTTCCATAATCTACTGTGGTAACAAAAGAAACAATTATTGAAATTCATTCAGGAGTTGTATGAGAAAATAAATCCTATCTAAATTTATGTTTTAAAATATTTCTACATAAATGTAACTATTGAACAAAATGGCGTCACATTAAAATATAACATGAAACCAGCTGTCACCACTATCACAATTGATGTCCTATTCTTACAAAGATTTGAAAAGTAAAAAAAAACAACTTAACATGAAGATATTCAAATAAAGAAACGTTTGGCTGTACTTATTGAATTTTTTAAATTAGTTTTTATGAAAGAAAGTATGCACCACTTTATTTGAGGGATCATAAAAGATAACATTAGCATATTTGATTTACTTGCTAAAATTTTGGTAATATTTCTATAAATGTTTGTTTTCCTTTGTTTATTTTGACCCTTTATTTGGATAAATGCTAGAGTTCCATTGATGTAATAATTATGAATTCTGGCATTTTCTTGTTGAATCACACATTTGCTTGGGGGGTTTTGTGTTTTTTACATATGTTAATGAACTCATAAATTGTTACACTTTGAAGGCTTAATTTTCAAAATTGATTATTTTGTTGCTTGGTATTAGAATTTTGATTTTTTTAACTTCTAAAATTTAAATTTCTTTACCTTGTAAGCACCAGTGCTGTGTAAAAATTGTAGATTTTTTTTCTCCTTTAATCAATTGATATAATTTATTTTATGAGGGAATACTTGAGATGGAAAATGGCAAAAGTATGTTTTTAAGGTTTCCAATATACTTTACTCAGAAAGGAATATAGGGATTGCTTAGGGTTATAAGTTTATAATTGTATATCTTGAAACCTCAGTTTAAATTTAGGCGTATTTGATGGACGATACTGTATTGGCCAGCAGCTGCTCATTGAACACACTTTTGATATTTGACTTTTCTTTATGCTTCGCTAATCTTTAATTAGTTAAACTATTGAACCTAAAATTCTTCTTTCTTGTCGCCATCACAAGCTTATACTGAATTACACTGTCTTATACATTATTCCCAGAATTGTATGTTACATTTTTTTCTTTGCTCTGCTCACTATCCTTTAAGTGTACTGCTTCAGAGATCATCAGCGGCTGTTGCTTGATTTAGTTTTCCATTTGAAACAAATCCTGTGGCTTAACACTGTACAGATACTTCAAAATGTACACAAAAACTACCTGTGCTACCTCCTTTCGTAAATCATAGCCATGTATTTTATGATGAATCATAGCTGTGCTCATGCCCAATACTTTTTTTTAAATTTTTCATGTCAGCTGTCATTGTTTCTTTCTTTTTTTCTTATTAAGTGATCCTGTTTTACAAAGCGAAGAATGTTTATATAGGTAACTCCTATTGTGGACAAAACAGATCATCTTATTTAGAAAACACCAAAAGTGGACATAATTTATATAAGCTACACACACAACCTTGGTTGTTTATAAAATGAACCTGTAAATAAATTATTTTAAAATATTTTTGTGAATGCCGGTTGGTCCAAAGGTTAATAATAGATAAATGTAGGGTTTTCTCCAGCTTGTGTGTACTTTAAATCCATTTTTTAATGAAAAAAAAATTAAGGTTTTTAATTTGTGGTTTGCCATACTATAACTAACAGCATGACATCATTTTGTCTCATTTTCTATATGTTTGCCAGGAATGTCTTTTCCAAATTCTTTGTCGTAGAAATGTTTTGTGATCACTTGCATTCAGGTTTAGTTTTAGGGTTGCCACTTATCGTCTTTACTTTAAAAGGTTAATACAAACGTCAACCAAAAATACTGTGATGGAAAAATTTCTTGGCCTCTAACCTTGTAGTTTTGTCGACACTGAAGATGCTTCAATGTTTTAGTCATCCATTTACAGATTTTACGTAACAGTAAAGCTATGAAATAATTAGTGACTTATCTTACAATGACTGGTTCTAGACATTGTCAAGTTTTACTTTAGCTGAGTGTTTTCAATGTGACATATAGGTGCTGCTAACCTGTATGGTACAAAGTATTGACTTTGCAACAAGTTTGAAAGATATGTTTATTTAAATCTTTTATATTCTATGCTCTATTGACTCTATTGTTTAAGCCTCTGTGCACTTGGTTGGTAAAAATAATTTTTGAAATGAAATTTATATATGAATTCCTTAAGACTAAGGACCTAAAAAAAATAGGTATTTAATTTTTTATTTCTTTATTTTCCTTATTTTACATTCTATTATTCATTAGGTAAATTTATTCCTTTTCCCATTATTAATTTTAAGTCCTTTGTTACATTTAGATGCACACTTTTTAGATGATTGATTTTGCTGGGCTGAATAATGAGTAATTGCTATGGCTGCTATGGTTTTGTTGTGACATTCATTCTGTTTTTTTTCTTAAAACCAGTGCTTTTTAATTGTTTATAATTTTAAAATAACATTTAAAGGATAAACATGATAAAGTCACCGTGTGAACATTTCATCAAGATTTTTTTTAATTGAATAACCATATTCTATGACATACACTCAAACCCACTGTTAATCAAAACTCTTCTTTCTATCCCTTTATAAAAATATTTTTTTAAAAACAACAACACTGGTGTATAATCCATCAACAAATAAATGCAAAAGATAATGAAGTTTATTATAAGGCCATTGGTGTGTGTTGAGTCTGGATGATACGCTGTTTGGTGTCCTGAGTTCAGCGTGATCAATGGTGGTCTGTAAATGCTCTCAACTTACAGTAAACATGATCACCTGCATTGGGGATATTTTTTAATGTTCTTGATAAATTACCATTTAAAAATAAAATGCTTGTGTCCATTCTGTGACCCAATAATTTAAGAATAAGAATGAATCACAGTTGTTTATTAATTCCATGTAAAAACACATGTACAGTTGTTTTTTTTCAGTGTTTCCTTCTATAAAACAGCTGCCTTAAGCTGTTCTTGTAGTTATCATTTTCATTGTTAAATATTGTCTGAGTAGAACATTCAACCATTTCTATGGATTTCTTTCTTGTGAATTTGCTTTGAAATTCCTTTTGTTTTATATATTTGTTTGTTTTTTTTCTCTTAAATTGTGTTTGTCTTGCTTATACCCTGCCATTTAAAGATAAATCAGCTCATGTAGTGGATAAATATTACATATATATTTTTAACATGGCAATGTACCATCAGTTTATGTTTTATTTTATCAAATGGGGGAAACATTTTATTTAACCTTTGGGAAAAAGTAAGTTATTTTATTTTGATATGCATCAAATTTAACAAAACTACATGTTTAACTATGACTAAGAATGTTTTTCTAAAAGCCATTTACCACTTCTAAATTTACCTGAAGTGCTAAAAACGAGATTCATTTCTAAACTTTTCTTTCTTTTTTTAAATTTAAATTGTAGTTACTTGAAATGTCTAGAAATAGGAAGATTGACGATTTTATCAATTTTCTTTTCTCAATTTCAATGACTATATGATATGTTCTTGAATAACTTTGTGAAGACATGTATTACTTAGTAGTTGATAATCCTGAGATCTGTATCCCACTGTTCTTATTATTATCTTGACATATATTTTTGAATTTTCATATTTTTAAAGTCCGATAATCTATTATTCCCCATTGCTCAATGCACATGTTGGCAGTGGTCAATGAAACAATGATTCAGTTTGGCTCATTTACCCTGCACTGTTTACACAGTTTTGTACATAATGATTGATGACAGCAGCAAAGCCCACTAAATCGCTTTTATTATTTTAAAGAAATTGAAATCAACCCAAAAAAAAACACCAAAAAGTTTGCTTAACTGTGCTCAATGGTCTTAAAATGAAGACTGCAGTAAATAAAGCTACAGAGATTGTTAAAATTCTTCACTATGGCTGAAGGGCACGTGGTGAAATGTCCATTCAATCTGAGTGATGATTTAAAAGTATGTAATACTCCTATCTGTTGCAGTGTCATATACTTGTGAGCTTATAAAAAATCTAAAGTTTTGGGGTCATAACATCCCTAGTTGCTGGTCTTGAACTCTACTAGACCGATTTTTTCCATTCCTGTGCTACACTAGTTTGATTTAATTAAAGTGGGCCATCAGTTCAGCGCATGAACCAAACAAAGTTGTTGTTTTTTTTATAATTTACTTTCCTGCTTTGTCTATTTAAGAGACATGATAATGTGGTCGTCCATCATCTTGCTGTATATATTCGTGTTCTGATGTTCACCCTGGCTCCACTACTACTATCTGTGGTTTGTCCCTGCACAGCCAGTACAAGTGTACTCAGATGATCATTGCTAAATGTTAACTACTTTTTTGGTGGTGTGAAGAAAACTAAACTAAAAAGTATGTTTAAGTAGAGTGAATCATTGCCACTGGTAATTACCACATTACTAGGTTAATATTTAAGTTTGTTGTCAGGTACCATTTTGAAAACAATTTTTTTTTAATCATTGGAGGTAAATTTAAAACTTTTTTAAATTGTCGTTTCTTGCGTAATTTTTTTTTGTACCGGTACTATTGTGGCCCAAAACCATTGATGAAGAAATAGATGAAATTGACCAGCGCTAAGAAGAAAGTCAAAGCAATTGAAATTAATTGAATAATTTCATGTTCATGATCAAGTAAAACAACGGTGTTTGTCATTTGCTTTTAGTCAGATGTCCTAATTAGAGTCCAAGTTTACCAAGCAACCATTTAATATAAGGATGTATTTGTATGGCAATATATACCAGCACTCCATCTGTGATTGTGTCATTTCTAACCCTTACCTGTATGATAAGAACAATTTATGACTAGTTCTACTCTATAAGGGAACTAGGTAATACTGTAATGAATCATAGAACTTTATGAAAATTTTCTTCCATACCATGAGGTCAGATCGGAACATATTGGCATCAGCTGTATATTATCTGTGTGCTTCTTATTGATGAAGAATAAATGTAGACATTCATAAATGAGATAGGCATTGGTTGTCATTATTTAAATGTTTTGGAAGGTTGCTTGTTGATACAGGTCAGAAGCTTGACCAAATGGAAGGCTGCTTGTTGATACAGGTCAGAAGCTTGACCAAATTGCTAATTATTGGATCTATTAAAGTATATTACCATTACATTTCAAGGATAAGACTCAACAAAATTATTACTGTTATTATTACTAGCTGGTATTTACTCTTTTAATTTTTTTTTCAATATATATTATAATATAAAGGGAATTATCAATACATGTACTTTTACTCTAGACAAGACGTGGCTCAACATTTAATTAAAATTTGAAATTGTTCTTACAATAAAGTAGGTACTGTTAATAGTTATGTTGTGGTGGAATAGATTTACGTGTATTTAAATATTAAATCCAGCTCAAACTTCTATAGGTTGCGCTATTGAAAAAGGTAAAAGTTGAAACGGACCAGACATAAAATGTGTAACATTTGTTTAGAACTAGGATTTTAATTTCTGCTGTGGTGTAAAAACTTAACCTCATTGGAATGTACTGGTGCGGAATAACAATACATGAACATGTAATAGCATAATAGTAAGATGGTGCATTTAACCACAAAAGTGGGGATTTGCTGCAAATTATATCTTAAGTGAACATAGGCGGGGTTAATACGTGCTCTTTGACTTGACCCCTGGTTGCAGTACGTCTCTTGGTTGCTCTAGTTAAATCAGTCATCTTTTAATCAGTGCAGAATTAAGGTGTGGTTGTCTACGTTCCTTCTATTTTTAGACCTGATCATCTTTCAAAACTTTTTGTTTCTAAATATAACCATGTCATGTCGCCCCTCCGGTCCTACGTAAGATATGACGACGACGTCATTAACTTAAGATAATGTTAAAAATAGAACTTCTAGTTACCGCTAATCTCATACTAATTTATTATTATTATTTTTTAAGTCAATTTGGCGCTATCTTCTTATAAATTTAAAATATCATTATCATATAATTTGTTTACAAAATGTACATAATGCTGGGTCTTTTGGCCTTTCAAGACGGAATATAAATTATTAACAAAATTAGATTGAAACAAGTGTTTGAATCACAGTGGACGTATATATTTCTGTTTCACAGTGTGAAAGTGTAAACATGTTGTGTCAAAAAACTATACCCTGGACACATATTGTTTTGAATCCATTTGTGCTATAAGTATAAGCAGAGCATTTATTTACGCTCTTACGTAGATGCGTGTGGCTTCACCTATCCATTGCGAATGGCAGAGGCGTTATCAGGGTTGGTGTCACCTAGTGTGGTGGCTCATGGCTTCACCCCATGACGACTTATCCCATAGACCTCCGGGTCTGACATTGCCAAATAAAAGGAACATACAAAATTTTACGTTTTCGTGTCACCTGGTGCGGTTCGCACCCCACTTGTGACGCCTCTGCTTTGGAGGATTCTGGGTCAGGTGACCGACCAGGTTCCTGCGCCAGCCTGGATGTTCGCCATCATTTTGTGTTGTCGTATTTTGTAATAAAAACATTTTATAACTTTGGCTTATCTTATAAATTTAATGTCGGCGCTACACAAAACATCCAGGAGTCAGTTAATTATTTAAGATGAGGCCGCGGGCCAGTTAAAATTTAAGCGCGGGGCGTATTTGGCCCTCGGGCCGGACTTTTGACACCCCTGATTTAACATAACTGTCGTAGCTCAACTTTCTAATGCCTGGTTGGCCAATATTCTGCTATATTTAGATTATTGATTTTAAATGTAAAAGAAGTAAAAAATTCTTGACTCGCTTAGCTACTTTTGTCATATACATTGGACTTATGACTTATTACCAAGAGTCCCTAGTGGCTAATGACAAGTGTCATATCATTCGTCCTACTACATTTTCTGATTGTGCCTCACGTTATATAGTTGCTAACGTTGTCAATAACTTGCAGACACACCCATTCCTAAATCTCCGCCTGTTACTCACTGTTAGGCAGTATATACATATATAATTACAATTTTTTAAAAATAAATCTATTACTATTTATTTTCATACTCAAGACTATTTAAGTGTGAACAGAGTATGGGTAAGCCTAGAAAGAGACAATTTATCGGCAAAAAGCCTTCCTCGGTAGCAAACAAACAAAAAATAAATTAAATAAATTGCATCTTTTCTGCGGTCCCATATCCATTTTGTCTAAGTGTAACATCAGTAGAACGATACGATACAGGAAGAAAGATTTAAAACAAAACCATTTACACGATGGCTGCCATTGTATATTAATATTTGTAAAAATGAACTGAATATAAACCACAAAACACTAATTAATGTATATTTAAGTGAATGAATATTCTTCAATTTTTCCATTATATTGAGAGGCTTAAAAAATTACAGACGCTCCTTAATTTACACAGAAGATTATTGCGTCTGTTGGTTGAGTTTTTTTTGTTTTTTTTACTCCTTGCCCAGCAGACTGGTATCAAACATTGGAAACATGGATATTGTCTTGACAACTCCCTTGATTGGTATGGGGGCCGTCCACATGTCGTCACGCACCTAAAAAAAGGAGGGGGGGGGTGTCCACGCATTTATGACAATGTGTGACGAGGAAGGGGGGTGTTTGAGAAATGTGACGTCGCATAAAAATTTGAAATAAAAATTCCATTTAAATATTTGATTTATTACAAATTATTTTATGACGTTTTACATGGCTTCACTCGTGTTACAATCCTAGAGTGCATCGCAACACTAAATACATACTTAGATGACAAAAAAGTGATTTGAAACATGCTCTTTTTCAAATTGAAAATACGGCTTTTTGGTGCGGGGGTAGAGCTTTGTGACGTCATATTGGATGGGGGTCTAAGTTTTGTGACGAGGGGCATGGGTGAAAAAGCGGCAAAAATTCGCGTGACGTCATTTATGGACGGCCCCTATTATAAAACATTGGAAATATGGATATTGTCTTTGTCGACGTCCCTTTGTAAAAAATTATTAAATTTTGTACGTATTTTTAATAACGTGAAAAGTCCAGTTTCAACGTCTAAGATTATCTTATCTTTAACGGAGTCTCCTTCTATACAGAAGATTATTGCATCCTACGCTTATCCATGGTTTTTGTCAAGTACTGCATTCTTAAAATAGTTTTAAATGTTGATCAAGTGTTGGTTTTACTGGTTTCCTCAGGCAACCCATTCCACGCCCGAAATCCGGTTGTTTCATCAGGGGGTGACACCCGAGCCTAAAATTTTACTGTGTACGATTTTATGTAAGAAAACAAAAGACGAAAAAAATTTTAATCTAGAAAGAAGTTAAGAAATACAATGAATTACGTTAAACGCGAAAATTCTTTTTAAAAAAAAGATAAGTTAACTTGCAATAATAAAACAGTCCCAACACACGAACAACATTTAAAAAAATTAGGAAGAAAAGAAATAGTCGCAGCAGAGAGATCTTTAAAAAAGGCTGGAATGAAAGAGGCAGTGTCTTCTGTTTTAAAAGATATAAAGCCATTTGGGCTTGAACAGCATGAACGAATCCCACCTCACGACTCCCTCCACCACAGTGGGGTGGGGGGGGGAATATGATTTTTATCACCAGCCCCAAGAAAAAAATAAAAAGATGGGTTTTCTTTGTTGATGTTTTTCTTGAGGAAAATTATTATTTCAATGTCTTTGAGTTAATATTTTATCTATATATATATATATATATTTATTAAAGGCGTGAAAGCATAGATATGCATGTTAATATACAGGTAGTCCTCCGGTTACGACGGTCCCATCCCGACTTACGCTGTTTAGTGCTTACGAACGCGCCCCCGTAAAGAATAGTATTACGCGTTATTCCGTATTTAAAAAAAAATCATGAGGTAACGAATTCTTTTCTCTATTTGAAATAACAAAAATGAGAGAAAAATATGTATGATTATTATTTCAACATACAACTTTCGTTTGCGAATTTGTCAAATGGCGAAGTTTTCAATCAAGTCAATAAAGCTGAGTAAGCTTACACGTTCCTTTTCAATGCTCATTAGAGAGAGCATATTCAGCCTTTTTCGTCCCATGCAAATTCTAACTCATTATATATTCTTTTCAACTTTGAAAAGGATTGCTCTCAGCTGCAGTTTGATGTCATCATTGAAAGATAGATGCGAAGTGCGAAGTGAACATTTGTAAAGAGCTGTGTGAAATATAGCTCATTCAAAAGCAGCAAAATGTTTAGCTCTGTGCAAGTTTTTTTGAGTTTCGCTTTTTGCTAATTCCTTTTCCTTACCCTGAGCCTGGACAATAACTTTTTTAAGAGTTCTGAAAATTGGACTAATTCTGAAGGTAAGCAGTCTTCGAAATCACTCATGAACCTACATGTGGAAGAAAATCAGAAGCCCCGAGCCTGGTGCTCTTTATGGGTCTTCCCGGAAGACCCCCTTAGCCATCTGGTCACCAAAGGGACGTAACAGCTGAGGAACCCCCCTCCCCCCAAAAGCGGTCGCTTCTGAAGCGGCCACCTGGGCATTCAGGACATACAGTCGAAGATGCCTCCCACTAAGTTGCCCTCACAAGGGGGTGGTGGAATTTCCTACTACGACCCGCTACCACTTTGGCGCCATCCCGGCAAAGCACACGGGTCTCCATGGTTAGGACCGCCGCAGACCGGGGGATCATCAAAGACCTACCTAGGGTGCAACCCCCACTGGAAGGTTTCCTCAGAGCTGGCGTCCAATGCATTCTTCGCGGCATTTTTTGCTAATCCGTACTGGCGTTCCTGGCCCTAAACCGGCACCGCTCGATGGCGTTGCTAGTAAATTGAGGTGGACGAAACGGTTGCTTCGGATTTACCCGACCCCTTCTTCGAAATCACTTGAATGTTCTTCCATTAACTTGGCTGCTGCCCATCGGGTGGCGAAAGTGCTGAGCTCAGTTAGGGTTGTAAGAAAGCCAAATTTCTCATGGATGTATTTATATGCACCTAACCAATGTTGTAGGGCTTAAGAAAGTTTGTCAATGATTACCAGAAATACCTCAATCTTGAATTTTTCTCCAGGAAAATACTGTTTTGTTTTGTTGACGCTTATTTTTTGTTTGATAGTATTGAAGATTGTTTACACTGTTTTTACCACGGACTCTTCCTTTCCTTTGTCTTCATAGGAATAAAATTAAGAATGCTATTTTTTAACAAACTCTATGAGAGACTTCCTTTCTAAAATTGTTTCCCAAATTTCAAGTAAAATATCGACTTCCAGTTGTTCAATTTCCTTTAGAAATCCTTCTTCTTCAAGTCGGCAGTCACGTGGCTGATTTTCATTCGTTGCTAATTCTTCCAGTGCTGCGATATTCTCATGGTATGAGCTATTAACAGACCTTAGAGCATAATGTCAGGCTGACCATCTTGTGTCAGACAAGGCTGTGTTAGCATGTATCAATTTCATATGTTTTTGAAGTACCTGTCAACGATGAGTAGATGTGCAACAAGTCGGGTATAAAGATTTTGCAGAAGACAAAAAAATCTGACCGCATTAGGACAACCTGCTGCTCTTTTCCCAACCAAATTAAAGGAATGAGCTGTGCACGGCACATAATGAGCTACAATGCACTTCTCACGAAGAATAGCCTGGTTTCCGGTATACTTCCTACTCATTTGCAGCATTGCCGTATGACTGTCCAAGGCATTTTCAGGGATTCGTACAAACATAATGGCCTGCATCTTTATTATACACTATAATTCATAAAAAGATTTGGGGCCCTTAAATTATTGGGGGCTTTAGCCCGTTCAGCATCCCCCCTTTTTAATCCGCCATAGGGGGGGGGGTCCACGCATCTGTGAAGATGTGGTACGAGGAGGGGGGTGTTTAAGAAATGTGACGTCACATCAAAAACGCGAAACTTTAAATAAAAGTTCCACTTAAATATTTGATTGTTTACCATTTATTTAATTACGTTTTCAATGACTTCAGTCGTGTTACGATATTACAGTGCAGACTTACCCTAAATACATATTTAAATGACAAAAAATAATTTGCAACATGCTAATTTTTATTGAGAAAATACGGCTTGGGGGGAGGGGTGTCAAAGCTTTGTGACGTCATATCGCAAAAAAGGGGTGGGGTCTAAGTTTTTGTGACAAAGTATGACGCTGGGGGAGGGTGGGGTAAAAATCGGCAACCTCTCGTGACGTCAGTCGTGAAGGGGTGACACCATGAGCTACCGCCCCGGGTGACACCAACCCTAGTGACGCCTCTGCCTAACACTAGTTAGGCGGCTGGGTAATGCGTGGAACCCACAAAGCCGTGGCCTGTGATCGCTGCATCACTTGCCAACAGATCATCTGTCATGGTCTGTGGACGCAATTATCTTCTGCATAGAAGGAGCGTCTGTATAGATAAGATAGAAGATGAGCTATTTGTTATTAAGATGATGGACAAGTACAAAATCTTAAACTTAAAAAAAAAGGGTTTGTGATATGGGTAGGCAATATTAAATTAAACAATTAATGGAAACCACTCCTCCCATTCTTATGAAACCAAAATACATACTTAAAGTATGCATGTAATTGTAACAGTTGTTGAACATTGTGCCCTTCGACAGTTTGTAGCATGGTTTTTTCAAATATCACAACAGTTCATTTATATTTTAACGTATTTCATGTTATATCCTCCCCCCCCCCTTTACCTCAAACTCATAATACTACTATAATTTTATTGAACAAGATTATTCGTGGGTAGATGTGGGGCCAGGATGAGACTTAATGGGAGCGGAATATTAAAAAAAAACCAAAACCTTCCATCACTTCTTCACTGAAACTAATATATATACATGTAGTCCTATTTCAAGGAACTAAACAACTCTATAATCTATATGCCTGGAATGCTAATAAAATTGGTTTAGCGAGACAACTTATAATTCATCCCATGGAATTGTATTATAGTGATGGGTCTAAGTTTCTAAATAATAACATGAGTCATTTATTATTCTATTAAAGTTGGGGTGGTGGTGGTGGTGGTAGCTAAAATAGAGTTTGACCTAGCTGCCATTTTGAAACAATTTGAATCAGACAATTATTAACTGAGAACCCGCATTGAATTATGATTATAATTCTGTTGTGCCATCTCAAAATTTGTTGAATTTAATTTATTAAGACATTCTATCAGTTTACTCATATTTTGTGAGAGTCTTGTGAATCTTAACTGGAATACCACTTACAGATGTTTATCTCTATTTGGTTAGGGCCTCTGCCCCCATCAATTATTTGGTTAGGGCCTCTGCCCCCATCAATTATTTGGTTAGGGCCTCTGCCCCCATCAATTATTTGGTTAGGGCCTCTGCCCCCTTCAATTATTTGGTTAGGGCCTCTGCCCCATGTTTGAAATCTAACCTGGGCACCTCTACCTCATATTTCTTTTCATATTGCCTGTTAATGCAATAAACATTTTAAAAAATTTCACAGCTGTTTTCTTTGAAGTATTTTCCAAACCTAAATCCATATTTAAAGCTTTATGGACTGTATCATATTATTAGGGGGGGGGGCAAGACGATCTTTTTATTATTATCATCTTTTATTTATATTTTTTTGGTCACTCTTCTGACATAGTGCCTGCCCCTTTGCCTTTAAATGACCCATTAGTCTGACAAGTTTGCAGACACCTTATTCTGAGCTAGTAAAACAATAAGTGAATCCTTTAACTCAGCGGCTAATATGAATCGTTGTCTTATATTTAACAAATATGCCATTAATGTATACCATTTCTGGGAGTCTGTACCAATTGTTGACTGCCACAATTGCAGTTATCAACATACATTTAATTTGAATGACTCAAACAGAATGACTCAAACAGAATGATTCAAACAGAATGACTCAAACAGAATGATTCAAACAGAATGACTCAAACAGAATGATTCAAACAGAATGACTCAAACAGAATGACTCAAACATTACCCAGGCAAGCAGTGAATTTTATTGATTAGCCCTAAAACATAAACTGACGTCATCTCTGAATTGTGTCAATAATTTGTTCACATCTGCTGACATTTGTTTCATTATTTTCCTTGCATCCTCTCAACATGACACTGGTATCTGTCTGACTATTTGGCAACTCAGAGCTGTCACTGATTGACTTAGAATTTTCTTTGACGTCCTCCAGTGTAACTGTAACCTGCTTGCACTGATCATGACAGGAATTTGACTTTAGTGTACTCGTCGCATTTTCTATGAATGTATCAGAATTCACCAGGTCTCTCCACTTTCGACGGAGCTCTTCAGTTTCATTTTGAGGTTCACCGATCCTTCCATCGTCGTGACCATTGGCAACTAGATAGCAGATTGCTGCACTCTGTTCTGCTAATTGCTTGGCTCTTTCCCTAATTTGAAATACATTAAACAAATTTTGTTAAAATTAAATGTCTGGTTGGTTGACTGCTGGTAAAAATGTCCATACACAAAACTTTCAAATTTCTGTCACTTCTACATTAGAGATTCGATTATTTTTCATAGATTACTTTAACATTTATATGATAAGAAAAGGTATACATTGAATTTATTTAATCTTTGTGGAAGTTTTATATATTACAAACAATAATTCCCTAGGCATATGTTATGTGTAGATAGATGCATGGCTTTAAAACTCCAATAGCTGATAAAAACAATTCCCCAAAAATCCTCTAGGTCAGAGCAATTCCTATACAAACACTCACTGAGTGATTTTTTTGTTTGTTTTTAAATCAATGAATTTTAAACATGGCTAAACTAAATAAACAAGATAAGAAATAATTTAAGTATGTAAGTGTAAGAATGAATGAAATTCTCAGAAGTTATCTAATTGGCATTATGATCCAATGCATTACTTGAATGCAAGTTTTGTCAAGAAATCTTAGCACTGGTATTAGGAATGTGCATGCCTTGATGCTGCGTTAGCTGTCTTTTTTTCCTAATTAAATTAAATTAATAATAAAAAGCTAAACAACTATATTTTAGTCTAAGTTTTCAATTTTGAAACAAGTAGCCAGACCAGACCCACTGTGGGAAGCTCTACTTAATTTTTTTATTACCAGTAAGGATTGGTGTAGAACTTTCCATCCACCAGAACAGTGCTACGGAAACACCTGTCTTCAGATCTCTCAGTCTGGAGAACAAAAAGAGTACAACATCAAATCAACCAACTCAATTAAATATATTACATGATAATGAAATGATAAGGTCACAAGTACAAGGAAACTACAGTCAAAACTTATTTTTACTCGTGTTAACTTAAAAGTAAACTAAAAACGAGCTGGACTTACAGTATCATAAACTGGTTGCTCTTTCTGAGATTTCTTGCAGTAATTGTTCAGGATCTGTTTGGGTGTCATGGTGGTTGGGTAAATACGTCTGAAAGTTATTCAATAAAGTTTTAACATAAAAATTAAATACATTCTGTGTTCTTTTGCTTTTAATGCATTTGGTGACATGAAATTCAAAATGCTCCTTACTGTCAGAAGTTTGCTAGTAGCATATACATTTTTTTTAAAACAGCAAACATTCCCCATTCAGCAAGAACACATAGTAACTACGTTA
Organism: Ampullaceana balthica; assembly: GCA_944989445.1. Taxonomy (NCBI): domain Eukaryota; kingdom Metazoa; phylum Mollusca; class Gastropoda; family Lymnaeidae; genus Ampullaceana; species Ampullaceana balthica. The sequence goes on from CALYLW010001850.1 coordinate 28,709, forward strand.
CATACATTTAGGACATAAAAATGAACCCAGAATGCAACAGTGTGGTGACTAAATCTGGACAAATTGATTAGTCCATGGTTTAAAACACAAGGGGGGGGGAGAGTATTCCTTAGTTTTAAACACAATCTCTCTAGTCAATGATTTTAACTCACTCCATCTTGTTACTATTTTAACTCACTGCATCTTGTTACTAATTTAACTCACTGCCTCTTGTTACTAATTTAACTCACTGGATCTTGTTACTAATTTAACTCACTGCATCTTGTTACTAATTTAACTCATTGGATCTTGTTACTAATTTAACTCACTGCCTCTTGTTACTAATTTAACTCACTTCATCTTGTTACTAATTTAACTCACTCCATCTTGTTACTAATTTAACTCACTGCATCTTGTTACTAATTTAACTCACTGCATCTTGTTACTAATTTAACTCACTCCATCTTGTTACTAATTTAACTCACTGCATCTTGTTACTAATTTAACTCACTCCATCTTGTTACTAATTTAACTCACTGCATCTTGTTACTAATTTAACTCACTCCATCTTGTTACTAATTTAACTCACTTCATCTTGTTACTAATTTAACTCACTGCATCTTGTTACTAATTTAACTCATTGGATCTTGTTACTAATTTAACTCACTCCATCTTGTTACTAATTTAACTCACTCCATCTTGTTACTAATTTAACTCACTCCATCTTGTTACTAATTTAACTCACTCCATCTTGTTACTAATTTAACTCACTGGATCTTGTTACTAATTTAACTCACTGGATCTTGTTACTAATTTAACTCACTGCATCTTGTTACTAATTTAACTCACTGACTGCATCTTGTTACTAATTTAACTCACTGGATCTTGTTACTAATTTAACTCACTGGATCTTGTTACTAATTTAACTCATTGCATCTTGTTACTAATTTAACTCACTCCATCTTGTTACTAATTTAACTCATTGCATCTTGTTACTAATTTAACTCACTGCATCTTGTTACTAATTTAAGCAGAAATAAATAATAGATTTGTCTCCCTGCCACTGGTGCTTTTGCTGTGTGGACATTATTTGTCCTAACGTGGAAATCAATGAGTGAATTGAATTACTTCATTTCCCTTTAATGGGAAACTAAAATATTGATCAATAGAAGTACAGCTGGTGTTTGAATAATGACTATGCAACTTTACGGCCACAATCACTAGCCATCGTAGATTTCAGATTTATTTCAAAATAGTGTAAAGATGATAATAATTTGATCATTTATATAGTGCAGTACGCCAGCAAGCAACTGGGCTCACAAAATAAACAGCGAAAATTATGATTTATAACGATAATAAAAGATCTACGATGCAATTTAATTTAAATATTTTTTAATAACATCACTTGACCTAACTGTAGACATAGCGTACTCAACTTATGACCCGGTCTGTCAGAAGCGATCGTGGTCCTAAGTCGAGCACTAGTTGTAAAAGCCAAATATTTTCATTGTGTTAAAATAAGTATTTCGTGCATGAAAGTTTTAAAGTAAAGCTATGAAATTAATGGCCACTCACTTGTCAAACCTAACAGGTAGCTCAATCAAATCGGATCCATTTTCTGTTTTTCTCTTTTTGACACCTCTACAGTCCCCTCCTGCTAACTCTGCCAGTGCTTTTTCCTTTTCTTGGCGATTGTCCAAAATATTTTTGTACTCATCTTGCATGGTCCATATATTACTAGATTACAGGTGAAAAGAAAAACTTTTTCTTAAACATAAGTTGCAGCTTCGAATTTATCCACAAGTGGCATGTTCATAATCAGTTAATGGGTTATAAAAAAAAAGAGAGAAATGTTTGACTAAGGCACATAGATGCTGATAAAATAAGCTTTTTTTTGGGTCTATATTTCTTGAGAATTCATAAAGGTGAAAAAAACTTTAAAAGATAAACTACACATCAAGCGATGAGATCAGCAATAAGATCACACTGGTGAAACTTGGACTGATGAGCAGAAGACAAATTCAACACACGTGAGAGAAAAGTAAAACATGCAGGCCAACAACATACATTGTATTTGGATAGAGAATATGAACCAAACCAAGGATCATATGCACTGACTACGTTACCACTTCAGTAACAAATAGATATGAAAAGTTCTACAGCTTCTGGAGAATCCAAACATGGAAAAGAAAGGTTTAAGTAAGTTTGGTTTGGGCGGAAGGATATGGTGAGGCAGATCAACGACCTAAATGAGCTTAAAAGCCAAAGGCGTGGAGTTGCATGACCTCAGTAAAAAAAAAGTCTGCAGTAAATAGATAGAAATGTTTGATCCCAAATCACTCTGTGATTATAATAATTGTATTAAGCATGTTTAGAATTATTTTGAGGAGGACTGTGATACACTGTGCATTAAAAAACTCACACAAATCAGAAGATTATTTTAATTCCTTCACTAATCTATACACCATCTTTGTTCAAACATAGTTATCTATGCAAGATGAATCTTTGAAACCACTTTCATTTGTACATCAACTTCAATTAAACTTACACTAAATCTTGTAAGGACTTTGTACACCAACTTCAATTCAACTTACGCTAAATCTTGTAAAGACTTTGTACACCAACTTCAATTCAACTTACGCTAAATCTTGTAAAGACTTTGTACACCAACTTCAATTCAACTCATGCTAAATCTTTTAAGGACTTTGTACACCAACTTCAATTAAACTCATGCTAAATCTTTTAAGGACTATGTACACCAACTTCAATTCAACTCATGCTAAATCTTTTAAGGACTTTGTACACCAGCTTCTATTAAACTTACGCTAAATCTTGTAGGGACTTTGTACACCAACTTCAATTAAACTTACGCTAAATCTTGTAAGGACTTTGTACACCAACTTCAATTAAACTTACGCTAAATCTTGTAAAGACTTTGCAGACAGACTTTGCTCGGCCTCTGGGATCTCTGTCATTTTATCATGAAGAATTTGTAACACTGAATACTTGGTGTTCATTTCATTGTTGTCATACAAAAATGCCTGGGTTAACAAAAAAATTATTTTTTAAAAAAAACAATTAACCAAAACGGTCCACTTTAAAATAAAAATAACTAAAACATTTAAGAAGCCATTTATTGTTTTGTTAAATTTTATGCAGTTTAAGCATTAAGTTTTAATGTCAAAACCAAGAGTATTTATTAAACTGTAAGTTCGTTATATGTTGTAGTTATGCTATGTATGTTTTACATTGAGTGCATTGATTATTACATGTGTATAACTATTTTTATCTGAAGCGCTGTGAGCCCAGCTGCTTGCTGGGGAACAGCGCTATTTAAATTATCAAATTATTACGATTACTTTTTTCCTTTTAAAGATATTTTGTAACATTAACCGTTGCACTTTATTGTTAGTTACATATTTAAGATAACTCTTCAGGACTTCCAATGTTGGCAAAGGCCCCTCTTTCCTAAATACTGAAGAGTTCCACATCGCTGCACGAGCAAGCATCACAGAACTGGCACCAGTACGTTCTCTAAACTTCTCAACATCTGACATGTTTTTGATGTCTTTGGAACCTCCACTGAAAAGGAATTAATTGACATTTAAACAAACAAGCATATCTTTGTGAAAAATATTTCAGTCAGTCCTATAAAAATATGTAGAATTGGGTTGAAACTAATAACTAGTGAAAAAACATTCACACTATTTGCCAGCCTAAAGTAACAGTGCAGAAACTCAGGCATGTCCTTGACTGCTGTGAATAGACGCAGCCATGACAGCTGTGAATAGACGCAGCCATGACAGCTGTGAATAGACGCAGTCATTACATGTTGCCTGGAGTGGGGTAGTACCTTTTGGTAATTTTTAACATTTTTTTTGGTGTCCCCCATAACCTTTTTTCGAGGTCGTAGGGGGTTCTAATGTTTCCATTAGAACATTCTCGGGCTTAGTAGACCTTGGCGGGGCCCATCCCTCTCCAGGTCAGCAGAGGACTTTCTTAGCATTAGTCATTCATCAACATTTTTATAGGGGCTTTAACCTGGGCTAGATCCCACGCCCCTCAGCTTGTGAGGCGAGCGTACTATTGACTTCCATTTTGGTAATGGATGCAGAAAACAATATTTTATTTGAGCATATTGTTTGGTCTCATATGTAAGAGTTTGGAAAAGTAGGCAAAACAATCTGGATGGAAAAGTATCCTACTTATCTCGTCTGTTAATCTATCCACACAACAACTGAAAGAACTATTTGGCGTATCATTATTATCATGTGAAGATTTTTTTTTACTTTGCAATGACTGGGATACTGACGGCTTCAGCCACAGCTCTGATGTAATTGTCCCTGTTAGGGTCTTGAGATCTCTCTGACTTGGTCCTGCCATGAACTCCAATGGCTGAGACTCCGGTTGACTCGATCAGCTTGGCTAACTCCACTGTGTCCTGCACCTGCAGAGAGGCAAGTTTATAGAGAAATACATTGTTAGAATGAGTCACACCTACACCAGGTCATATCACAGGAATCTTAAACAACCCACAACCAATATTCCCTCTAAGGTTCGTTGGTCTGTGTGCAAAGTAAAAAAAAATGGTGTGTAAAGTTGCAGAGCATACACTTTTTGTGCAATATTTTACAAAATTTTCTGCACGGTAATTCTAAACTGCAGCGCCGAGTCTTTCAGATATCTGCAAGACCACGCAGCTTAAAGGGAACATTGCCCATAACACACCTACACCATGTCATATCCCATGGATCTTAAACAACCCCCGATAAACAGCTTCTTTTATACCAACTTTAAACATTTAAATTTTCACCACATTAACAAGTGGTTAACTTACAGTTGGTAAAACACGTATCTTACATGTCACTGGTACATCAAGCTCACCGACTAGCGTCGTTAAAATCTGTTAAACAAAAACATAGAATATTGCATTTCAAACTAGTAATTGATTAACACAGTAAACAAAAATTAACTATATTAATTTTATCTAATATCTAAAACCGTATCTATTTAAAGCTATAAATGAAAAAAGGAGCAATTGAAAACAAACAACAAATAACATACATTTTTAACTTTCTCATGTTGTGTCAGTAGTGCTGCTCCCATGCCACCCTGTTTGAACAATAATAGTTAAATTTAGGTAACTAAGAACAAGGACACGAAACAAAATCAACACATGTTTTAGAATCAGTGCTTCACTTAGAAATTTGGCCCATGCTGTATTTAAATTGTGATTAATGAGTGGCTAATTCAGGGGTGTCCAAACTTTTTTTGCAAAGAGGGCCAAATTCCATGAAGTTAAAATATGCGTAGATAATAATAATAATAAACAAAAAATGACGAGATGAGGCCGAGTAAAGTCTTATATAAATCATATAATTATTTTTTGTTTGTAATTTGTAAGAAGTGAATAACAGCCGCACCCGAGCACAGAAAAACAAGGCCCAGAAGGAGTATGCAGATGCAAATAAGGAAGTTAAGAAAAGCATCAAGAGGGCCAAGAAGGAATTTGTTGATAAACTTGCTAAAGAAGCAGAGGATGCAGCTCACCAGGGGAACATGAGGGAACTGTTTGATACCATTAAGACGCTGTCAGGGAAATTTAGCAAGGTAGAGAGACCAGTAAAGGACAAAATGGGAAACACCATACCAAGTGAGGAGCAACAGAGAGGGAGATGGAAGGAGCACTTTGAAGAGCTCCTAAACAGGCCTGAGCCAAGGAATCCACCAGATATTCAACCAGCCGATAATGACCTACTAATTGACTGTAATAGTCCCACCAAAGAAGAGATTAGCAGGGCCATTAAACAACTCAGAAATGGAAAAGCTGCAGGACCCGATGGCATCCCAGCAGAGGCACTGAAGGCGGACTTGGAAACCAGTGTGGAAATGCTGCACCCTCTGTTTATGAAGATATGGGAAGAGGAGCAAGTTCCTTCCGATTGGAAAGAGGGATACCTTATCAAGATCCCAAAGAAGGGAGACTTAAGCTCCTGCTCGAACTACAGAGGGATCACCCTGCTGTCCATCCCAGGAAAGGTTTTCAACCGTGTACTACTTAACAGGATGAAAAACGCTGTAGACCCTCTGTTGCGGGACGAACAAGCTGGCTTTCGCACCAACAGATCCTGCACGGACCAGATAGCGACACTGCGCATCATTCTAGAGCAGTCACTAGAGTGGAACTCACCGCTCTATGTCAACTTTGTTGACTATGAAAAAGCCTTCGACAGTGTTGACAGGCAAACCTTGTGGAGATTGCTAAGGCATTACGGGGTGCCACAGAAGATTACGGATATAATCAGAAACATGTACGAAGGGATAAACTGCCGAGTTATCCATGGCCAGCAGGTGACAGATGCGTTTCAGGTGAAGACTGGTGTGAGACAAGGTTGCTTGCTGTCACCATTCCTCTTCCTGTTAGCCATTGACTGGGTGATGAAAACATCTACACAGCAGAAAAGGAATGGCATCCAATGGACCTTGTGGGATCAACTGGATGATCTTGACTTTGCCGATGATCTTGCCCTTCTTGCACATACCCAACAACAGATGCAGGAGAAAACAAACATTGTCGCAGCCACTTCTGCTAGCATGGGTCTCAACATTCACAAAGGGAAGAGTAAAATCCTCAAGGTTAATGCCACCAGTACATCACCCATTATGCTTGAAGGAGAAGCCCTTGAGGAGGTGGACAGTTTTGTTTACCTTGGCAGCGTGGTAGATAAGCAAGGTGGTACAGATGCGGACGTCAAAATAAGGATCGGAAAAGCAAGAGCAGCCTTCCAGCAACTCAAGAATGTTTGGGTCTCTAACAACTTAGGCAGCAAGTTAAAAGTAAGGATTTTTAACGCTATGGTAAAACCTGTGCTGCTATATGGAGCCGAGACATGGAGAACAACGGCCGTAAACTTGACCAGAATCCAGTCCTTCATCAACAACTGTTTAAGAAGGATTCTCAGAATTCACTGGCCAGACAAAATCAGCAACCAGGAACTGTGGCAGCGGACAAAACAGAAGCCCATTGAGGAAGAGATTCTCCAGAAGCGGTGGAGGTGGATTGGTCATACACTAAGGAAACCTGCTCCTAACACAACAAAGCAAGCCCTGAAATGGAACCCACAGGGTAAGCGGAAAAGAGGCCGTCCAAGAAACACTTGGCGCCGAGAATTGGAGGCAGACATCAAGAGAATTGGCCATGAATGGAAGATCCTGGAGAAGCTGGCCCAGGATAGAGATGCCTGGAGGTCTCTCGTAGGTGGCCTATGCCCTTGGAGGAATCGCAGACGCCGACGATGATCGGTAGATGCCCCTCATGGACGAGAAGGCTCAACAAAAAAACAAACTGTCACGAATATCGAGACTTAATAAATGTCTTGTTCCTTCATTAAAATTACAAAAATTGGATAAACAATGGTTAAGTTATGGAATGGAGATGTTTATTTTCATGCTTCATAACTTACAGTACATAAAATGTGTTGAAATATAACTAGAGCCTAAAATTTTGGGTCATAAATTGTAAGTAATTTTTTCTTTTTGAAATGAAAGTACAAAGATGCCACATTCATTTCCTTTTCGGAGTTGGCACAAATAAACAATATCGCGTCGATTACGGGCGACATCAATTGAATTTCGTACATAACTTCATCTTATTTTTGTAATGAACACAGACGATGATTAACATCATTTGACGTCATCTTATTATTTCTGCTCTTATTATAAATATTTTATCATCACAGAAAACATCTACAAGTCAGTTAAAATTTAAGTGTGGGTCATATGTGGTCTGGGGGCGGGACTTTGGACACCGGTGCTCCAACTGGTCTAGAAACAACAATCCATTTATAGAAATTATGCATGTTCATTTTAGGGGTCTACCGATATGCCTTTTTGCCGATATTGCCGATACCGATATTACCGATATTTTTTTTGCCGATATGAGTACCGATATGAGTATTTGTTCGGACAAAAACCAGCGGTAATATTTGATGACGTCATTCTTAAATTTATCACTCGTAATTATTTATCTTTTATATTAGGGGACTACCGATATGCACTTTCGCCGATATTAACGATATTTTTTCCCGATATGTGTGCCGATAGGGTATTTGTTAGGACAAAAACCAGCGGTCATATTTGATGACGTCATTCTTAAATTTATCACTCGTAATTATTAAAAATATTAGGGGTCTACCGATGTGCATTTGTGCCGATATTACCGATATTTTTTTCCGATATGAGTGCCGATATGAGTATTTGTTAGGACAAAAATAACAGCGGTCATATTTGATGACGGCATTCTTAAATTTATCACTCGTAATTATTTATATTTTATAATTAAGGGGTCTACCGATATCCAGTTTTGCCGATATTAACGATTTTTTTGCTCCCCGAAACAAAGTTTCCGATGTGTTTACAAGTTCCAGATCATGACCTACATAGGACTCATAACAAAACGAACAATCCTTTATAAAAATTTACAAGCAAAATTAGGAAGTCCTTTTGAAACTTCAACCTTGACTCATAATTATTAATTCTAACCAATAGTTTAATGGCTTTTGCACACGGCCACCTTTTATGAATGAAACGATGAGAACAAATTAATAGTAATAAGTGAAAATGAGGTTGAAGGTTGAATGGTTGCCAATGACAGCAAGTCTGCACACGGTACATTTTGTTATTCCATACGAAACGAAATGTTTTAGACATCTGCGATTCTGCGTGCATCTTTGCTGTTAGTATTAGAGCAATTACGTGAACATAATGTTTACATGTTATACATTTTATTATAGCAATTACGGTATACTTGGCATCGGCACTATTTACACAGTATTTCTGAGTATACGAAAATCGGCCGATACCTAAACAATATCACAGCACATGGCACACAGTATCGTGGCTGCACATATTAATACTAGAACTCTTTTGACTATTTCCATACCGGTATCGGGGTCGATATATTAATTTGTCGAGATATTGTAAATCTAAATGATAGTTTTTTTGTTTCTTTTTTTTGTCAAAATTTCACTTATTATGAAATATCGGTGACGTCAATATCGGGACCTTTACATGCTACCGATATTGCCGATATCCAGATATCGGTGCCGATATATTGGCTGGCCGATATATCGGTAGACCCCTAGTTCATTTGCATAACACATAAATGACTGAATCTGAGCAAGATGCATTGATCACATCACAGATTTTCCCATCAGAAAGAGTTTATTCTTGAGTTCTTGAGTTCAAGTTTTAAATTTCAGTTCTAAACTCTAGGAATCTTTCATTAGAACTAATTAATCCTTAAGGTATGATGAGAACAAACCTTGATAGAAAACTCTTTGGGGCATCCCATGTTCACGTCCACCCCAGCGACAAGGTGCTGTCTGGAGAAATAATATCTCCATAATATCATACATTTATCATGAAAAATAAAATGTCAGGTATTTATAAACTTTATATTTATGATGTTGATCAAATTGGAAAATATTTTATAGATCTAATGTATAGAAAGCGAGTCATTTCTACAAACATGTACTTATTTTATATTGATGGTAAACAGATATTTTTGTAATCAGCTCACATTTTCTTAGCAGCCGCAAGAGCCCGTTTGGCGTCACAGGTTCCCTTCAAAAGAAAATACATATGGAATTTAATATATTTTTTTCCTTCTAATCTAATGCTCTAATTTATGTTATTCAAACTTTCTCAGAAAATAAAATAAAGAAAAATAAAGCATTCTTAAAAATGTTGGTGGCCTATCTGTACTTCTCCATTCCAAATAGCATTCACAAATGATATGCAACATTTTAAAAGTAATCACTCTCTTAAATAGATCTATTCAAAACATTAACTCAACTCATAAAAATATATCTGATAATTAATAAGAATCAAGTATTTAAAGTTTACATAAATGTTTAAGCCAAATCTTAAAGATTTATCATAATTAACCAAATAAAGACCTAACGCTGAAATGGTTTTTCAGAACACTTCTTAATAAGTCACTATGGTACAAATCATATTATATGGAAATATGTTCACACTAACAATCTGGAAAATAAGCTTGTCTTTTTCCCTCTGGCATGTTCGAAAGACAACTGTGCCATCTGACATTGTGTAATCGGTTGTACCAAGTATGACTGTTGAGGATGAAATGATTTTATTACATATAGAAGGTGCATGGAGTTTTAAAATTGCTAAAACAATAAAAGGTTATTACAAAATAACCAAGATTCAAAACTGACACTGTCCTTATATTTATATAAATTCATACTATTTATAATATTTATATCAAGTCATGCAAGTCGATATAGACATTAATATGTCATTAATTTTATGACAGCATATTAATATAATTCATAGGGTAAGTGTTCCAACTAACACAACCATCAAAGAACATACCATCAAAAGGCCTTCCAATAGGTAACAATGGGATCTTTTTTAAACAAAGCATAAGAAACTTACCATTTTCATATTTTTGACACAAGAGTATTTTTCTGTCAATTATTTCCTGAAAACAATAATGTTAATAAGAACATAATCTTAAAATATGTTATCATGTCATGCCATATGCAACATATAGAAAATAAAGCAATCTTAATCTTTCATTTTAATAGCATAAAAAATGGCAGTAGACTGGTGGAAGCCACACTCAAGTTGGTAGCAGCAATTCAATCGCTGGCATTTCTATGAAATAATATCTCTAAAAAATATTTCAATTAACTTCTTATATTAAAAATGTTTTTATTTTTACCTCTGTGTACACTAAATCTGCACCATAGTCCAAAGCTAATAGCCTTGATGGCAATGTGCCGACTCTCACCATAGGGGCCAACATAACCTTATTTCTGTACTGATTTTCTTGCCTTCTGGGACCCATTTTCTTCAGTCTATCCCCGCATCAGCAATGACTGATAATTCAAGACAATCACGTTATTTAGTTTGTCTAAATATTTATAACATCAAATTAATTTTAAAAGATGAGACCTTTTAGCTATGGCAGAGGCTATTGGTACTAACTACTAATAACTGGTAGAGAGCTATTGGTACTAACTACTAATAACTGGTAGAGAGCTATTGGTACTAACTACCAATAACTGGTAGAGAGCTATTGGTACTAACTACTAACAACTGGTAGAGAGCTATTGGTACTAACTACCAATAACTGGTAGAGAGCTATTGGTACTAACTACTAATAACTGGTAGAGAGCTATTGGTACTAACTACTAATAACTGGTAGAGAGCTATTGGTACTAACTACCAATAACTGGTAGAGAGCTATTGGTACTAACTACTAACAACTGGTAGAGAGCTATTGGTACTAACTACCAATAACTGGTAGAGAGCTATTGGTACTAACTACTAATAACTGGTAGAGAGCTATTGGTACTAACTACTAATAACTGGTAGAGAGCTATTGGTACTAACTACTAATAACTGGTAGAGAGCTATTGGTACTAACTACCAATAACTGGTAGAGAGCTATTGGTACTAACTACTAATAACTGGTAGAGAGCTATTGGTACTAACTACCAATAACTGGTAGAGAGCTATTGGTACTAACTACTAACAACTGGTAGAGAGCTATTGGTACTAACTACTAATAACTGGTAGAGAGCTATTGGTACTAACTACTAATAACTGGTAGAGAGCTATTGGTACTAACTACCAATAACTGGTAGAGAGCTATTGGTACTAACTACTAACAACTGGTAGAGAGCTATTGGTACTAACTACCAATAACTGGTAGAGAGCTATTGGTACTAACTACCAATAACTGGTAGAGAGCTATTGGTACTAACTACCAATAACTGGTAGAGAGCTATTGGTACCAACTACCAATAACTGGTAGAGAGCTATTGGTTCTAACTACCAATAACTGGTAGAGAGCTATTGGTACTAACTACCAATAACGGTAGAGAGCTATTGGCACTCTATTATTTTTGTGCTCATTTTCATATTTGTAAAGCAGATTCTATAAGGTATAAAGGTTCAAAATAAACTAAATAGTCCATTGCCTGTGCTACGGGTTTGGCCTTGCGACCTCCCGGGCCAAAAAGATCATTCACGAAAAACCTAAGACGAAGAAACGACTGTTTGCCAGTATCTTAATTCCCAAAAATTTGTATGAAATAATGTTATTGCTACAACTAGTCGTAGCAGTAGTCGTAAAAATATGCTAAGTGCTTACTGTTACAACTTAAATTAAGTTGTATTTTTTAATTATGCTAATACTAATAATTAGTTCTCATAATCAAATTTCATGATTACTGGGTAAGCCGATTAATGAATTTAAAAGGTAGGGGGCCGTCCATAAAGTATGTCACGCTATTTTCGACCATTTTTACCCCCCCCCTGTCACAAATCTTGCCCCCCCCCCAAAGTATGTCACACTTTCGAACAAAAATTATTTTTTTTTAATTAACAAAAAAATTAAAATTTAATATAAAACACTGTGACATCACACAAGGCCAGACCCCCCCCCTTCTGGAGCATGACATACTTCATGGACGCCCCTAGCACCATAAAAAACTTGATTGGTTTCCATTTAACGATAAATATTTATAATTTTAAAAAATCTCAATTTTTTAAAATATTTATCAGATATTTCTAGCATTTCTAGATGAATGGTTAGGCGCGTGAAGATGGATATTTGAAAATAATGATATGTAATGTAGTTCCATCCCCAGTGTGGTCGACTATTTCAAATTTAAAAAAAAACCAAAATGAGGGTGTTGGTGATTGTAATTTTTGTACTGCTTATTCTGAAAAGCGGAGGCAGAGGCGTAGATGAAATATAGTTAAATAAATTTATATTTTAGAATTAATACACATAAATAAGCCCAGATCTATTAATATCGTATTCATGTTATAAAAAAACTCACCAGCCTAACACTAGGGGGGCACTAGCAACGGCAACATCCTTGTTTTAAACTAATTTTAATTTTAAAGTCTATCGACTATTGATTTTTTCAGTTAAAATTATACATATTTACATGAGAACGGTGCGCTCAACTATTTACAATTTACATTACATTGTTGTTATGGCAGAGCGAGGCGTACTTCCGGTAATGCACAATGAAATGTTGTATTTTTACACTTGAAAAGGGAATAAGTGCAACTATTGTATCCATGGTAATCCTGCAGTTTCTACACGTATATTATTTCACAACGAAATTTAATTTTCTCGTGAAAACTTACGTTTTTAATTTTTAATTTATTAAATGCATAATTATATGTTGTATTTCAGCTATTACAGCGCTAATTTGTGAGTCTTTTTAATTTCTAAAGCATTTTATCGGCTCAATATAATACATAATCTGTTCACGATACGTCCATTTTGTTTACCTAGTAAACAGATGCTTGCCAGATGTTTTTTACCTGGCTAAAATAAATTTACTGACTGAAAATGTTTTTTAAAAAGGTATTTTTCATCTATTTTAATGTTCTCAGAAGATAAATAAATATTTTAAATACAATTTGAATTTCATTTTTAATTTCGTTACTAGATGTTTGATTCTTATTTTGTTTGCTTGTAAGTGAGAAATTTCCATTAGGCATCTTAGTAGGACAATCCGGCAAGTAGAGTAATAGTTTAGTAATAGATAAACAAAATGGTTGCATCACAATCAGACTATTTACTGTTGAGAGTCGGAAAAATGCCTTAGAAATTAGAAAGACTTACAAATTAGCGCTGTAATACAACCAACATATAATAATGATAATGCCATAAGGGGCCGTCCATAAATGACGTCACGCACCGAGGGGGGTCACACTTTTGTGACGATGCGTGATGAGGGGGAGGGAGGGGGGTTGAAGAAATGTGACGTCACATCAAAAGGGTAACTTTAAATAAAACTTCCACTGAAATATTTGGTCGCTTACAATTTATTTAATGACTAAGTTTTTGTTTTGTTGTTAAATCAGTGCTTCTCAATGTGCCGGTCGGTAGGCCATCAGACGCTGGTTGGCGTAAGCTATCAAGACACGAGAATTAAATCTAATTATAATCCTTAAGTTTGAGAATCCACAAGATAACATATGAAATTGTTACACTGCGTTGTTTTATGTTGACATCAAAGCATTTGTGATGTAACTGCAGCTCCGTTTGGTTCTCTTATGGCAGGAGTCGTCGATTTATTTATTTTTTCCAAAATATACAAGTTTATGTGTGCGTTACCCCCAACCCCCAGTCTTTAGGTCCTGCTCACATGACTCAGAGATTTGGGGGAGCGTCGTTAGCCCCCCCCGAAAATGCTACTGATGAGTTTTAAAAGCATGACAAGTGTCTAAAAATGATCTGAATAGGATTATGTGTAGATATTTTCAGTCAAAATGACACGGAATATCCTTTTTCTTTAAAAGGGGAGGGGGGAGGGAATCTATTTGATAAAATGAAAAACGTTTTAAGTTTGATATAATTTGTTCGATTGGTTTTTGGTCAAACGCCCCTGGCCATTCTAGTATTCTAGATCAGTGCTTCTCAAAGTGGTGGTCCCGGACCGGTGCCGGTCCTTGGGCCATCCGCTGCCGGTCCGCAGATGTTCTCAAAAAAAGGACCGAAAAAATTGTCAGTGCAGGGAAAATAGTGCACCGGTCCCTGGTGCAATGAAAACAATTCCTGCCGGTTCGCCATGCTAAAAAGTTTGAGAAGCACTGTTCTAGATATAATGGTAAATGAGCCCATTTAAAATTAGTAAACTATTCACTAACTTTATTAAATACATCAAATTCTTGACATCGCAATTCGAGAGGAGCATAAAACAACTTTTCTTCTTAGCTCAGTTTTTAAGGCATTAATTTTAAATATCACAGAAAGGCTACTTGATACAGACAAGTCATGTGGATTAAGATTATTGTCACTCATGTCAATATAAATGAAAGTAGGGCAGATTTAGGTGTCTTTGTATTGTACGTAGGTAAGAAATCTACATAGTTGTCAAATTTTAAAAAAATGCATTTTCTGGAAGGAACCGGTTCAATATGTTCCAAGCGTACTCGTACACATGACGTATTTTAATATATCTAGTGGATTGTAGTGGATGTTATATGTCCCAAATGAGTCTGCATTACCCCCAAGAATTTCCCTTTTGACCCCAGATGAGGTTATTTACCTCTGTTCGCCGACCTCTTTCTTACGGGATGCCCGTCAGTCAAATGAGGGATTTTAAAAAAATAAATTGTAAAAATGTTATTTGAAATAAAAAAAATTTCTTAACAAAGACGTTAACCGAGATTATTAATAGTCAATGTTTAATTTGTATGCATTAAAATAAAATATAATCTAAAGATGTTAACACAGTTCGTTTTCTGAAGGCCAGTTAAACGTTTTTAAAAAATGCTTCACGCGGGTTACGATATTATTACAATGTAGATCTCCACTAAATAAATAATAAATATTTAAATGACAATAAAAGTGATTTGAAACATACTTATTTTCAAATAGAAAATACATTTAAAAAAAAATTTTTTAGGGGGGGGTCAAAGATTTGTGACGTATTTTTAGAGGGGGGTCTAAGTTTTTGTGACGACGCGTGACGAGGGGGAGGGAGGGGGTTAAAAAATCGGCAAAAATCGCATGACGTCATTTATGGACGGCCCCTAATGGCAATATATCATAATGATAATGCATTGAATATTGAATAAATTAATAGCGTAAGTAAGTTCTCACAAGAAAATTAAATTTCGCAGTGAAATAATATACATGTAGTGTAGAAACTGCAGGATTACCGGTACCGTATCCATAAACGTAATTAAGGTTGTAGTTTTAGTTTAGGGTCTCAATCTGGGTTAGGTTTAGAGGTTTAGTTGTCTATTTTTTAATTAAAATAGAAAAAAAAACCAAATATAGCAGCCAAAAATACCATATATTATACGGAGCGCACCGTTCTTTTTGCTTTTACCTTTTTTTTAACTAACTTAACTATTTACATGAAATGTTTCTAACTATTGTGGTGGGATTTTTCAAAACCTTTCAAATATAATTGACCAGCATAACATGTCACAGCAGACTCTTTTACAGCCCCGTGTCACAGGCATACACATCCCTATCACTTGAAATGTTGTCAATGAGCCTCACTTCCGTTTCCTAAATATACACCACTTTCGGTACAAGGAAGTGGCATACGTAAACAATGGGCGACTTTGAGCAAGATGCCGTTTTACAATTTATGCTTTCTAAAGGTGGTCGAGTTCGAAATCATGAACTTGTTACACATTTTAAAAATGTGTTAAATCATCCGATAAATAAAGGTATCAAAATTTACACAAATATGAAAATTTCAATCAACAAAGTCAGGAAATTTGGGTGAATGGACTGAGATAAGAAAGTCTTGAATGAGTCATTGAGTCATTATAAATTGAAAACTGAGTCATTGCTCAGTTCTGGCCATGAGTAACGCTAGTGACTTAGATTTTGGAGTTAAATTGAAATTATAGTTTATAACAAAAAGTCAATGGACTATGCCATGCGATAGTATCATAATCAATCATGACACAAGGCCAAGTAGCTTTACTCTGCTTTACTTTACTGTAGTAAAGTTTACTGACTTTACTTACTTTAACTTGAATTTAAATAGGACCTACTTCAAATAGTTAATATTAATACTATAAGTATAGTATAAGAGTAGCCAAAATGGATGGGGTAGTATATTAGTATAAAATAAATAGTATTAATAATAGGAAAATATTTTTTTTAAAAATATAAACCTTTTGAAATGGCGACAAAATACAGTCCCAGCAAACTACTATGCATTTCATTTCATACATTTTTTTCCCCTTAATGCAAAACAAAAATCACCTAAAATGTTGGATAATTTAGAGGGGCTTGAATCCTTGAAAGGAAAGAGATGAGATGCCTTGTCTAATGTTCCATACGCAAGGAAGCTAATTTGGCTTTGAAATGACACACAGTTGAGACGAGCCAATGTTGCTTATCACCCCCCTCACTCTTCCCTCCACTCCCACCCCCACCATTCTTAAAAAATCATATCTCTTATTCGGTGGCAGGTGAACAAATCATTGACTTTGGTTTGCAATTTTTTTTCCATTTTTATTTAGATGCACATTCCTAGGGTGAAATTACTAACAAAAGGGACCATATCTAACAATTTGATGCTTAAACAGACAATGCAAAAAATAAAGTTAAATTATTGTATATTGAATTTTTTTCAAATTTTAAATTATGTATTAAATTTCTGTTAGTCATTGTTTAAGTTTTTGTTATATTGATTTTTTATAAATATTTGCTGACGTACATATGTATGTAAATAAAATGTACTCTAATAAGCATAATTTAGTTGAGTATATGCACTTTTAATAAATATCTTTTAATACAAAAAAATATTTCAGTCCCCTCAATTTTGTGTTGTAGCCAAACCTCTTGTCTTGAATTGGTGATTGAAGAACTCTAAATTATCCAGATAGTTCACACGTGCTCCTCTGATACTCAAACTTATTAAATCAGCGAAAAACATGCCACTCAGCAGGTCAATTCTTAATTTTTGTACAACACCTTCTCACTCTGGCCGTCCTATCGTTGAACTGTGCTCAGTCTCTGTTTCGTCCTGCATTCCTACTCTGTCTTGAACTATGTCTCTCACTTGAACTCTGTCTCTTGAACTGTACTGTTCAGTACTCGTTTCTAGTGACAACCTGAGCTCCTTCTCTGACAATTTAAATGAACCTAAAATCTTACAATTAGACAAATGATGTAACCTGATTTGCATAATTTTGTTTTGAAACCTAAATAAGTCAAAACAAACACAAGAATGATATTCTAGATAGGTAAGTAATATTCAGATAAATAATTTTCAAATAAGGGGGTGTACATTTTTTAAAAATATATTACAAGGTCACCTATTTTTTGTGTCTTTTATGAGACTTTTAACATTATAAGAAAACTGACAGTGCATGTAAACGCTGCCATTTAAAAGATTAGAAGAGCCAGAAATGAGAGAAGCAATATGTACACTATGGGCTTTAGGAATATATCCCCTTTATTGAATCTCTTAGATTAGAAAGGTTTGAAAGAAAAATCAACAAACTGATTTTGCCACATCTCTCAATGTAATTTCAGCCAGTTCATGAATTTTATGACAAAATAGCATCTTTTGTATCCAGCTTAAAATAAGTATCAATGACATGTGGGTGCTATCTTCCTTCTATCCTCAAGTATTTAATAATGTGGTCTACAGCTATTTACTGGAGTGAGAAATGCAATTTTACACAATTTTACAAACTTTAAAAAATAAATAATAAAATTTAAAACATGTCAGAAAACTTAAATTCCATTCTTCATAATGACCATAGTTGCCTTAACTTTGATATGTTACAAATAACCTTGCTTGAAATATTACAATTTAACAAATCATACCATCCACAAACTCAGGGTAGTCTCCATTTCAGACGTAGCATTGATTAAACTTAACTTCATTTTTTTAAAGATTGCTTATTTTGTTTGAGGTTGAAGTGATAAAAAGAATTGCTTTTTATAATATTGTTGATGGTCAATATTATTGTTTATAATGTCAATCAATCAAAATGACTTTCAAGATCACAACTTTGTTTTTGCCATGTCAATAGAATGTTGATTTTCATTTAAGACACACCAGACATTGTTGTAACTTTCATTAATCCTCTTGAAAGCTGTGGTGCTCTACACTTAAAGGGTTAAAAATAGTCCATTTATCATAAGACAGTCTTTTGAATCTGGTCATATTTTATACGCTGGTTGCCAGCTTAACCCTTTGCTTTCTTTACTTGTTAAATCCTGACTAGGACAAGGAAATAAAACTGCACCTATCATATTCTATCTGAGCCCCTCATATGGTAAGGGCAAATTTGCTGATCTTTCAATGACAGCAGTAAGTCAAACAAAAGGGTGAAAAGTAGTGGGGAATCCCCTGATCTCTTAACTGTAGAATGTGTGTTACAGTTACAGTACATACCACTCCTAATAATTGTAGCTCTTACTGATTGGTCCAATACATAAAGCTGCTGACACTGGTTATATGAATAAGTAAGAACAAAAATAAAAATGTCTTATTAGGCTTGTGGTACTGGGTAGTTCTACGGTTAGTGATCATTACTAAAAGAAAACAACTTTTGACTTTGATCAAATCAAATGAGGTTAACCACCTTTCTCAACTCATACAGAAGAATTTAGCCTAACATAATTCATCACATGATCTTCTTTTGAAAAATCAATAATTATATTTTATTTTCACCATTGGTTTTGTTGTAAGTATACATTTTAAATATTCCACTGATATTCTGAAGTACAATGGGAATGTGATTTCTGAATGGAATTTTATTGCTAGGTAATTTTTTGAAGTGTTTACATCATCTGATTAAATAAGATTCTTTTTTTCCTTTCTTTTTGATTAAAATAAGTGGTAATTTTTATTTATATTACACGGTAGATACATGTTACAATGAGAATAATGCAACATTTGACATTTGGTAGTCAGCAATATGTTTTAAACCTTTATTGTTGATTACAATGGCATCTGAGTAAAGAAGGTTTTTAAGTGCAGAAAAATTATTTAAAAAAAAACAACTAAAATATTGCATGAGTCAAGATTTCCATCTGGCTATGATTTTAATTGAAATCAATAATGTGAAGAATTTGAATATATAAGTATCCATGCTTTTTTTTTAAGTAATAAAGAATTTGATAATATCAATAAACTATATATTGATATTTGAACATTAAACATTTGAGATTTTTAAAAAATGTGTTTCATCTAGATCATAGCTCAGATCGTAGTTCAGATGGAAAAAAATATTTTGCGTATACAACAAATCTCTTTTTTTCCCCTCCATGTTTATTTCTTGACAAAAGTTTCAAAGCTATACTTATGACATTGATAATTTGAAAACTTGTTTCCCCAGCACAAAACAGAGAAAAATTTAAAGATTATGTAAATGAGCTCTCCACCATCAAGCTTGATGTCGTAAGTACATTTACTTTTCATTGATGAGACACAGTTTGTGTAAATGAAACAATAAATGATAAGCTGTGATTATATTTTCTAATTTCCAATAACTTTAATACCGCTCATTTTTGAGGACCGATTAACCATTAAAAAAAAACAAAAAAAACTAGTAATAAAAACTTGAATGAGTATTTAAGCGCAATTTCCAGCAAAGAATTTCCGATTTTTAACATAAGCATTCCTCAAAGCGGGAAAACCCCATTAACTATCCCTCTAGATCAGTGCTTCTCAAAGTGGTGGTCCGCGGACCGGTGCCGGTCCGTGTGCCTTCCGCTGCCGGTCTGCAGATGTTCTCAAAAAAAGGACAGAAAAAATTGTCAGTGCAGGGAAAATAGTGTACCGGTCCCTGGTGCAATGGAAAAAATTCCTGCTGGTCCGCAATACTAAAAAGTTTGAGAAGCACTGCTCTAGATTACATTAAAAATAATTTCAAATCAATAATTTAGAAAATAAACAAAACATGTGAGGGCCTGGTGGTGACAGTCATCGCCATGTTGTCAAAGTAAACATTCTCTACATTAGCAGTGAAGATGTCATTGTTGTTCAATGTCATCAATTTGTCTGTGAGACCATGTTGTGCACGCCATTCTGTGCACGCCGTGCTGTGCACAAACGTCATTAGACATCTCAGGCGCGTGGGGAAAAATTTGAGGTGATGATGGTAGATAACATCATATTGTTATTAAATATTAAATATTGTTTGACTCCACTTTTAGACAGGTCCAGTTTCATTGACCTCAATTATGGGGAAAATTCTGGTAATTCACCATGTTTTATTCCATGTTTTATTTGCTTAATATATTTAAGAGGTTTTGTTTAAATTAGCTGCCATGAGTTGTTAATATTTCCATCTCTTTGAATAACTAGGGTGAGAAGGTTTTGGTGCTCAAGAAAAAGTACCGCCCAGTGTCGGGAGACTTTGAATTTTCCAGCAATTCTTTAATCTCATCGTCATCAACTTCCCTGTCGTTGTCTGGATCATCATCATCATCATCGTCCTACATGAAAAACACATCAAACCCTAAACCTGCAGCTTCTGAACCTAATCTAACTCCAGCAAAAATGACAACTGAGTCAACGTCCAAGTCAGCACATAAAGAAAATATCCCCACACAAAATGATTCACCCAGAGCACAGTCCGAGCCCCCCGCAGGTATGCTCTTGTATGGACATTAACAACACATGAAATTTTTCTGATTTTTAGTTGCTCATCCTATTTTTATGGGTCAAGCTAATGCTCCTTGATGGCCCGGGAAAGCAGAGTAGAACTGTGTCACCGCTGACTATTTGCTTATTAGATTACTTGCTTGTGTTTCTGGGGTGGTCGCACGTCTTCCACTTCATAGTGAGTAGCACTATATGGTCATCATAGTGAGTGGCACTATATGGCCATCATAGTGAGTGGCACTATATGGCCATCAGGCGCCATAGTGACTGACACTATATGGCCATCAGGTGCCATAGTGACTGACACTATATGGCCATCATAGTGAGTGGCACTATATGGCCATCATAGTGAGTGGCACTATATGGCCATCATAGTGAGTGACACTATTTGGCCATCAGGTGCCACAGTGACTGACACTATATGGCCATCATAGTGACTGACACTATATGGCCATCATAGTGACTGACACTATATGGCCATCAGGTGCCATAGTGACTGACACTATATGGCCATCAGGTGCCATAGTGACTGACACTATATGGCCATCATAGTGAGTGACACTATATGGCCATCATAGTGAGTGGCACTATATGGCCATCATAGTGAGTGACACTATATGGCCATCAGGTGCCATCAGTGACTGACACTATATGGCCATCATAGTGACTGACACTATATGGCCATCATAGTGACTGACACTATATGGCCATCAGGTGCCATAGTGACTGACACTATATGGCCATCAGGTGCCATAGTGGCTGACACTATATGGCCATCAGGTGCCATAGTGACTGACACTATATGGCCATCAGGTGCCATAGTGACTGACACTATATGGCCATCATAGTGAGTGGCACTATATGGCCATCATAGTGAGTGACACTATTTGGCCATCAGGTGCCACAGTGACTGACACTATATGGCCATCATAGTGACTGACACTATATGGCCATCATAGTGACTGACACTATATGGCCATCAGGTGCCATAGTGACTGACACTATATGGCCATCAGGTGCCATAGTGACTGACACTATATGGCCATCAGGTGCCATAGTGGCTGACACTATATGGCCATCAGGTGCCATAGTGACTGACACTATATGGCCATCAGGTGCCATAGTGACTGACACTATATGGCCATCATAGTGAGTGGCACTATATGGCCATCATAGTGAGTGGCACTATATGGCCATCATAGTGAGTGACACTATTTGGCCATCAGGTGCCACAGTGACTGACACTATATGGCCATCATAGTGACTGACACTATATGGCCATCATAGTGACTGACACTATATGGCCATCAGGTGCCATAGTGACTGACACTATATGGCCATCAGGTGCCATAGTGGCTGACACTATATGGCCATCAGGTGCCATAGTGACTGACACTATATGGCCATCAGGTGCCATAGTGACTGACACTATATGGCCATCATAGTGAGTGGCACTATATGGCCATCATAGTGAGTGGCACTATATGGCCATCAGTGAGTGACACTATTTGGCCATCAGGTGCCACAGTGACTGACACTATATGGCCATCATAGTGACTGACACTATATGGCCATCAGGTGCTATAGTGACTGACACTATATGGCCATCATAGTGACTGACACTATATGGCCATCATAGTGACTGACACTATATGGCCATCAGGTGCCATATGTTTGCCCTGTAGTAACATCAGCTCATGCCCCAAAGACCTGGTGATCTATTTAGCCTTAAGTGCTTCTCGGTTACAGCTCAGCAATGCGATCTCAATATTGCAGCTGTCATTGAAATTCACTCACACTTTCTTTGATAAGTTAGTGACAATATCCTTCTATAAGAATAACTTCTTTCCACCTATATCAAACCTGTTGAATTTAAATATAATTCATTCAACTCTTGGTTAATTATTTCATCTATTATATAAACACCCTCTGTTATCACTGACTCATGCCGTAACGCTAAGGGACGTCACTCTGCTTTTTTTAAAAATTGGAAATACAGACTTAAAAATCTTAATGCTTTTGGTTTCCAGATTAACATTAACCAAAAAACGCACAGACCTTTGACGTCAGCATTTGTGTTGTAAATAGTACTGACTGACTCACTCAGAGTTATTTTTCGGTGCAGTAATTTGGTGCGCTGCTTTCTACAATTAGTAGCGTCATGGACAGGACAGGCGGGACGTGCAGTTAAAAGAAAAAAAAGTGGGCACCATAGGCGCCCTACAACTAAATCTTTCTTGCTTAAAAAAACCCCACATTAGTGAAGTAATTTTGTATTTCCTTGCTAATGCTATAAAATTATTAATCCATGTTATCAAGCGCACCACGATGACAAAAATGAATCACTCAATGACTCAGTCGATGGACCGATGGTCTCAAAAATGAGAAGCGATGAACACATGGAGGTCAAGTTGCGGAACACGGACAGAGTGTCGGCCAGCTCCAATAAGTTTGAAGACAGCGTGAGCGTCTCAGGATCCAATGCTTCTCTGGCCTCAACGGTGAGCTCAACACTGACTCTTTGTGTCGGATTGACTGACTGCCTCTTTGTGTCTGACTGACTGCCTCTTTGTGTCAGATTGACTGCCTCTTTGTGTCTGACTGACTGCCTCTTTGTGTCTGACTGACTGCCTCTTTGTGTCTGACTGACTGCCTCTTTGTGTCAGATTGACTGCCTCTTTGTGTCTGACTGACTGCCTCTTTGTGTCTGACTGACTGCCTCTTTGTGTCAGATTGACTGACTGCCTCTTTGTCTCAGATTGACTGCCTCTTTGTGTCAGATTGACTGCCTGTCTCTTTGTGTCAGATTGACTGCCTCTTTGTGTCAGATTGACTGCCTCTTTGTGTCAGATTGACTGCCTCTTTGTGTCAGATTGATTCCTGCCTCTTTGTGTCAGATTGACTGCCTCTTTGTGTCAGATTGACTGCCTGCCTCTTTGTGTCAGATTGACTGCCTCTTTGTGTCAGATTGATTCCTGCCTCTTTGTGTCAGATTGACTGCCTCTTTGTGTCAGATTGACTGCCTCTTTGTGTCAGATTGACTGCCTCTTTGTGTCAGATTGACTGCCTCTTTGTGTCAGATTGACTGCCTGCCTCTTTGTGTCAGATTGACTGCCTCTTTGTGTCAGATTGATTCCTGCCTCTTTGTGTCAGATTGACTGCCTCTTTGTGTCAGATTGATTCCTGCCTCTTTGTGTCAGATTGACTGCCTCTTTGTGTCAGATTGACTGCCTGCCTCTTTGTGTCAGATTGACTGCCTCTTTGTGTCAGATTGATTCCTGCCTCTTTGTGTCAGATTGACTGCCTCTTTGTGTCAGATTGACTGCCTCTTTGTGTCAGATTGACTGCCTCTTTGTGTCAGATTGACTGCCTCTTTGTGTCAGATTGACTGCCTCTTTGTGTCAGATTGATTCCTGCCTCTTTGTGTCAGATTGACAGGGGTCTCACTCTTGTAATTAATTAAATAAGTATAGCACAGAAGGCAGGAGTTACTTTTCCTTGAACTACATTTTATTTATGATGCACCTTATATAACATGTGGATGCTGGCTGTTTCACAGGTGTTTTTAAAAAAAAAGAAATTGTTCTTAATTCACGAGATATTAATAATATTAAATCAAGGCTTCTCCTCTAAGATCATTTTAAGAAAATGTTCATTTTCAAAGCATTCTTCACTTCTGAAAGTGGATGCGATGTTTCTACGGCCATATATTTATAGTGTTTCTGAAATAAAACTTTAAAAATGTTTACATTAAATGGTACAATGCTAAGCGTTTGTGCCTAAACAATCTCATTTTTGAAATTGAATTAAATTATTTAAAAATGTTTAAATATAGCTGACACAAAGTGGGAAATATAATTAACTACATAATAAAAATTTTTTTAAATCGAAAGTAATTAGCATAATTTATTTCATCTTCTCAACTTCGATCATTTCATGGCCAGGAGTCTCAGCGATCCGTCACATCCAGCACGTCAGGTGTGGCATCCATGGATGACGACCCCAATGCATCTACCATAAGTGTCATGGATAAGATAAAAAAGTTAAATAAGATCCACTCTGAAGGAGAGCTCCATAATCCACAAGTTGCCAGTAAGAAAATTCATAAACACACCAAGGTGAGACACAGGTAGACAGAGGCGTAACCCGGTTTTTGACGCCCTTGGCTAATTTATTTTTTGGAGCCCTTTATTTAAATAAAAAAATTAAAAATGAGAGATTTAGCTGCGCCCTTTTGAACTGGCGAGGGCCGGCACCCTTGGCAACTGCCCCAATGCCAAGCCGTTGTTACGCCACTGCAGGTAGACACAGGTAGGGCTGAGTCACAGGTAGGTCTGAGACACAGGTAGTACTGAGACATAGTTAGGACTGAGACACTGGTAAAACTGAGCCTTAGGTAGGGCTGAGACACAGGTAGGACTGTAGGACTAAGAGACAGTTAGGACTAGTACTAAGACACAGGTAGGACTGTAGGACTAAGACACAGTTAGGACTAGTACTAAGACACAGGTAGTACTGTAGGACTAAGACACAGGTAGGACTAGTACTAAGACACAGGTAGGATTCAGACACAGGTAGGGCTGACACACAGGTAGAACTAAGATAAAGGCACACCTGAGTAGGGCTGTCAATATTGTTGAAAAATGAAAAAAGTTGCCCAGGTACCGTCCAAATTTCGAACGGGTCATGACCGTTATACAATGCTACCTAGCCACCATTCATGCACCTCATTTCACACAGTAGCCACACGGCCGGCGTCTTACCCATTATCACTGTTAGTAACTATTTAATTTATTGACTTAAAAAACTTACAACTTTGGGTGTATTAAAATCATTTTTTGGCTAGGCACATGTGGTAATGAACACAAGAAATTGAATGGAAAGGGTGCGAGTTATAGGAGTGGAGGGAGGGGAGCGGGGTAGATAAACAACATTGGCTGTTCTCAATCGGAAACCTAATGTTGTCGGCGTATTTCAAAGCAAAGTTAGCGTCAAAGCCGGAGTGTTTGATTAACAAAAACAAACAGCCTCTTTCATCTCTATGCAGTCCATCTTTATTTTCGGCAGAGGAGTTTTGTTTTCCTTGTATGATTCATTAAAAGAACCAAAACCTTTTTGTGTTTGCGATTTGTTTTATTTTCAGAGAAAAAAGATGTATCAAAATACATTGTAGTTCCAATTGATTTTCATTTGATAAATTGTTTCGCGAGCCGCAATGTAAACAAACAAAAAATCCCCATGCGAGCCGAAGTTTGACCTTTGTTAATATAGACATTGAAGCCACATTTTCACGGGCATCCGAGCGGAATTTTACTACCCGGGTAATCGCACGGCAACGTGTATCCGGGTTCCCTGGTACCCGTTGACAGGCCTAAACCTGGCACAAAAGTATAATTGAGACCATTGAAATTCATGATCATATCCATCATTATTGTTTCAGTAGTAGGAATCTGCATAAAATTATATATTGCTTTTACTACAGTACTAGGGTTTTGTTTAAAATTACTTTTCCTGATTTTTGTATTAAAGGGATCATGAGTTGTTTGAAATTTAAAATAAAATTAACCTGTAAATCTGATGAATTAATCCGTAGACCATCTATTCAACCTTTTATTTCTTATGTAAAGTACCTTTCTAAATTCAAAATTGGTTTAACTTGATTTATTTACATCATCTAACCATTTTTCTATGTTCTATTCAGCAGGGTGTAGAAGACGATGATGCAGGACATTACTCTGGAGTTGCATATGTTTCCGTAAGTTTTAATCACATACATTTGGGCTGGTACCAACCCCGTCTCACTGTTTATCATATGAATATTCATATCTTAGCTCAACCCCGTCTCGCTGTTTATCATATGAATATTCATATCTTAGCTCAACCCCGTCTCGCTGTTTATCATATGAATATTCATATCTTAGCTCAACCCCGTCTCGCTGTTTATCATATGAATATTCATATCTTAGCTCAACCCCGTCTCGCTGTTTATCATATGAATATTCATATCTTAGCTCAACCCCGTCTCGCTGTTTATCATATGAATATTCATATCTTAGCTCAACCCCGTCTCGCTGTTTATCATATGAATATTCATATCTTAGCTCAACCCCGTCTCGCTGTTTATCATATGAATATTCATATCTTAGCTCAACCCCGTCTCGCTGTTTATCATATGAATATTCATATCTTAGCTCAACCCCGTCTCGCTGTTTATCATATGAATATTCATATCTTAGCTCAACCCCGTCTCGCTGTTTATCATATGAATATTCATATCTTAGCTCAACCCCGTCTCGCTGTTTATCATATGAATATTCATATCTTAGCTCAACCCCGTCTCGCTGTTTATCATATGAATATTCATATCTTAGCTCAACCCCGTCTCGCTGTTTATCATATGAATATTCATATCTTAGCTCAACCCCGTCTCGCTGTTTATCATATGAATATTCATATCTTAGCTCAACCCCGTCTCGCTGTTTATCATATGAATATTCATATCTTAGCTCAACCCCGTCTCACTGTTAATCATATGAATATTCATATCTTAGCTCAACCCCGTCTCCCACTGAATATTCATATCATAGGCAGTAGTAGAACTTGGTGAGTGGCAGTTAGAATTAAAAAAGAAAATGAGAAGCACTTCTCTGAGTGAAATCTTTCATCTGCAGACACCAAAGAGAATGTGAAATAAAAACAACCCGTAAAAAACCAAGTTTTTGACTATAAATCCTTTACGTATGAGACGTAACTAAAAGAATGTTCATTATAACACGCAGCGCAAGACCATCCAGAAATACAAAATTGAAGTTGTGTCGTAAAACATGTTTAATATAATACGCACCGATCAGGAATATGTTTATAAAAAGAGCTGTCAATAAAATACGCACCTTATTGCGCGACAGAAAGGTTGTTCAATATAATACGCACCGCGACGCTCTATCTCAAAAAATGGCATGATACATAGGAATAAAAAAAATAATCTAAAAAATCAATAATTTAATTACGGTACATGCGATCGATCTGAAATTTTGATACATTGTTTTTATCATCGGTACGAAACTGCCTGCAAAATTTCAGCTCGCTATCTTGCGAGCAAGTGGGTTAAAAATCGATCAAAAGTTTTGGCGACAAGCAAGCAAGCAAGCAAGCAAGGTCCGCCGCAGACACCACGAGTTAATATAAAGGATTTAAAAAAAGGACAACCAGAGATTTCCGTAAAATAAGCCCTGGGCTTTAAAGCAGAAAATTGATGTTACATGATTGAAATTTTTGTACCAAATAAAGGCCCATGGGCGTTTATATGTAAAATACAAATCAGTTACCGCATCATAAACAGAGACGGAAATGCATGTGCAGGTTCAATACACAATTTTTTTTCTCTGAAATAATTTCCTAAAAAATATTACGAAAATAATACAATTGCGGTTTTACGTTTATCATTTGAAATTTTGTGTTTAGCACCAATTAAAAAAAATAAATAAAATGACAGTGAATCAAAAGTTACGGTATGTGGGTTTAATAATTTTTGTACCAAATATAAGCCCATGTGCCTGTATTCGGGAAGACTTTTCGTATACAAGCCCATGGGCTAATGCTCAGATGGGCCTATTTACGGAAATCTCCGGTAGTGATCAGTGGCAGAATCTTTGGCGACTGTAAACTTTATTTAATCCATCACATTTATAGCATCTAATAAAAAAAAGAAGAAGGATACATTTCAAAATAATAAAAAACAAATTCTTGTAAGAATATAACAGACATGTGATGTTGAAAAGAACCATCATTGTAATGAAGATATCGGGATGTCACATAGCAACATTATCATTGTCCGAGATGGTTGACATTTAATGTTAAAAAATACGACACAGCTACACTTGGTTCATGGCAGAGAATTCCCCAGCACAAATAAATTCTTGCTTTCTTTAGAAATTAAATTGAGATGTAAGTTTTGAAATTTTGTTTGTTTGATACCTTCACCAATTTAACAAAGCATTTGTTCCATGGTGTTAATGTCACCTTTACCTGGTGTTTGCAGCTGACACCTGAACAGAAGGACTGGATGGTGGTCAGCTCCTCGTCTGAATATCATGACATGAACCGTCTGCTCTCTAAGAATCCCCACCTGGCCAAGTTAAGGGTGAGTTGTTTTTATAGTTCCCCACAGTGCAGCCGTTCTGTTGGTTCATTTCAATTTTATTAAAATGAAATTGTTTTTAAATGCAGTTAAGCACTGTAAAAAGCGTGACAGGAGTATGGTGGACACAAATGAATTAATTTAAATTATATTATAATTCTGTCGTTGCCTCCCTTGCATAAATTTGTCTAGATCTAAAGTAACTAAACACTGAACTGTTTTAACATTTTTGTTTATCTCCAGGACTTTACAAACGTAAGTAGATAATAAAAACAGCACTTTTTATCATTGCAAATTGAGTAACTTAAAATTCATCTATTTCAAACACAGTAAAATGTGTGGCAGTGTACCTGAGATTTAATTTAAAATGATAATTAAATATAAATTGCACAATAAATTGTCACATTGACCCTTTTCCAGCAATTATTACTCTATTTAGTTTGGTTAAATTACATTTGTTACTGTCATTGAGAAAGTTTGAACATGAATTCCTACATTAATTTTTACCTGATTTATCTCCCCTGGCATCCTGATTGGAATATCTCTGCTCACTGATGGATCTCTCTAATAGGGGGTGAGTGCTAAGAGTAACATCGTTTTCTTATAAGGAGACTTGATTATGTTTTCGTATATTTGGAATGAAATTTTAGTTTATTTGGGCCTATGGGGTTTGTCATTACTCTGACCAGGAAAACCTCGTATTACGTCACGTAATGTTACTATCTTTGTTTCCAGCAAATATATAGAAGTAGACGTTACCATATATTTTCATAAATTGTTAGGGTAATAAAGTTGTAAACAAGTTTGAGTCTTGGTCTGATCCACTAAACTGACACAAACAAACGACTATCTTTTGAGATAAGTCCTCATAGATTACCAGGATATTTGATGACTATCTGTTGAGATAGGTCCTCATAGATTACCAAGATATTTGATGACTATCTGTTGAGATAAGTCCTCATAGATTACCAAGATATTTGATGACTATCTGTTGAGATAAGTCCTCATAGATTACCAGGATATTTGATGACTATCTGCCGAGATAAGTCCTCACAGGTTATTACCAGGATATTTGATAAATATCATAAAGAAATTGGTCCAACTGAATACCCCAGATATTTATATTAACTGATTTGTCAAGGGCCTATTGTATTAATAGGAAAGCAGAAATGCATTTCAATAGCTACACATAAGTAAAAGTTAAATCAAAGGGAATCAACTATTTCAAAGTTTAAAACTTTAGTTTAAAAAATAAAAAGAATTATTAGCATAGTCAGTAAGATTAAATTTAAAATTTATTTTTTGTCCTTGGACATATTAACCTTATTTTTATTGATTTTTTAAAACTCTTGTCTTCTGTTCTGACGTTGTGCTCTCCTGGTAACCTGTGTCTACACCCAATAGTATGTAAGTATATGTTACATTTCAGTATTAATATTTACAGACTTCGTATAAGTAATGCTGACATATTTTCTGATTTTATTGTCTGAGTTTTAGTATGGTAACTTGATATTAAACTATTGATAGCATTGCATACAAATGAAAACATCAACATTTGGAATTTATCAGGTTTGATTTTGTTGATTAATTTTATCCTGCTTCTGTGTTTAGACTGCGTTACACTGGGCGGCTAAGAGCGGGAAAGCTGAGGTCATTAAACTGATAGCCAACAAGCCAGGGGTCAAAATTGATCAACGTTCGGTAAGAAATGATGAGTTAAAACAGGCCAGCAATTTAGTGGATGCAATTATTCAATCAAGGGAAAACTTAGGGAACATAAAGTTGTACACAACTTTTTAATTAAAGAAGCACAACTGATGTGATATTGAGCCATTGGATTTTGATACTCAGCTTTTTATACAAAATTATTTGTTTACATTATTGAAATATCAAATACGAACTTTAACAATATTTCATATCAAACAAATCTTTTTGTATGCTTTTTGCACTGTGATTAAATTTTATTTTATTAAAATATTTTTTAGCAGTTTAAATAATACTTTAAATATCAGTTTTTCTATAAAAAGTTAGAAATTTTTTTTAAATGTCCAATTAAAAAATATAAATAATTTTTTTATATTTCCACATATGGAACCAAAATGCAGCACGTAAGAATTTTTTTCACTTTTTATTTTTAATGTGCATATTTTATCGTGGTAATAATAGAGATTGTGGAGATTGTAATGTTTGACATAGTTTATTGAATATCTAGTACTGCTAAGGGGAGGTAATGTTCCATTGATTACTTTGTCTCAAGAGGGTGAAATGGGAATCCTACATGACACTACTATTGATAACTCATGTAATTTAATAAAGTTGAAGTTATTTACCCTAATTCTACTTAGTATAGTTGTAAATTTTGTGATCTCTTTATCATGTTAATTAGTATTGTACTATATATCTCCCTAAACCATCATTCAACATATATTATACAAACAGATACAGATACAAACAAATACAAACAGATACAAACATGTCGACTAGTTCAAAGTTGTAATGATCCCATGCACAATTAAACTCTTTTTTCGTTCTCATTTCCTTTTGAATGGCTTGTCTGTGCTGCTGGTGTTTGGCTGACGTGGTTTGTTTACACATCTCTTCTACAGGGGGTAAGCAATGTTTTTAGCTCGGTTATATTAGGTGATAAATGAAATAAATTATTTTAATCAGTTTAATTCTAGCCGTGTCCCTACACAACTCTATCTCACGACAGAAGTGTATCTACGAGAGGCATGCGCTATTGAACTTAACCAAAAAATAACCTTGAAACTGGAGTCATATTCAAATCAATTCATTTCCTGAAACAATGGACACATTGTTCTAACCCCACATTTGTGGCTCAGCAAGCAGTTTTCATTATAGTATTTACTCATTGTGTTTCCTTAAATGACTCAAATATAAAGAAAGTACCCCAAAAATGACTCAAATATAAAGAAAGTACCCCCAAAAAAAAACTCAAGCAAAACCCTAAATGATTCAATTGAATTGTAAGAACATTTCAAATAATTTAAAGTTAAAACAATAAGTTTTTCCCCTTCTTTTATTTTGTTTCTCCTTACAAGTTTTCATTCTATAGTTGAGATTATGTTCTTGTTGGTTCTTTAAAATAAATAAAAAGAACTCATGGCCAAGGCTATTAAACATTGTCTATAAGGATAAAGCTGTCTTGACGTGTGTCCATGTTTCATCTTGTCCAGGGATACACACCACTCCATCTTGCAGCCATCCACGGCCATGAGCACATCATCGAACTCCTTGTCCAGACTTTCAGTAAGTTGATGCTGATGTTTGTTTTTACAAATAATTTTAATTTAATAAACATGTAACAAAAAAAACCAAAAAACTCAAATAAAATAGAAGCTATTGCTTGCAATTAGAGCGTAGTAAATAGGTAGCCAATTATTTCTTCATGTGCTATCAATGTTCCCTTTAAGCTGCGTGGCTCGGCAGCCGCGCAGATATCTGCTGGCGCTTTTTAGAATTACAGCGCAGCAAATTTGGTAAAATATTACCAACAAACATTAGAGGGCACATTCCTGACTATATAATGTTGTTCATTGAATGCTTAATCAAATATATTATATTCAGAATTACCCAAGTAATAAAATTTTGTCACTTTATGTACTTAATGAACTGTTGGAAGGACCTTAATAAACTAACAACACACGCAGACAAGCACTGGCTTGGGAAGGTATGGGGGGAGGGGGGCGCTGGTCTGTCCTGGTGGCGCTTTTTATACATATCCTAGAGGATGGAATTAATTGCTACTGCTGTGCCTCTGGTAGCACTGATCCTAGGAGCGGCACCGCTTCAGATAGGTGTACTGTGACATCTATGCCATGTCAGACAGGTGTACTGTGACAGCTATGCCATGTCAGACAGGTGTACTCTGACAGCTATGCCATGTCAGACAGGTGTACTGTGACAGCTATGCCATGTCAGACAGGTGTACTGTGACAGCTATGCCATGTCAGACAGGTGTACTGTGACAGCTACGCAAAGTCAAACAGATGTACTGTGACAGCTACGCCATGACAGACAGGTGTACTGTGACAGCTATGCCATGTCAGACAGGTGTACTGTGACAGCTATGCCATGTCAGACAGGTGTACTGTGACAGCTATGCCATGTCAGACAGGTGTACTGTGACAGCTACGCAAAGTCAGACAGGTGTACTGTGACAGCTACGCCATGTCAGACAGGTGTACTTTGACAGCTACACCATGTCAGACAGGTGTGCTGTGACAGCTACGCCATGTCAGACAGGTGTGCTGTGACAGCTATGCCATGTCAGACAGGTGTACTGTGACAGTTATGCCATGTCAGACAGCTGTTCTGTGACATTCACCTGAAAACAAAGCTATATATGCAAAAGTCAGACAGGATTAAATGTATGTTAAATTACTTAGTTTGAGCACATCAATGATTAAATCAGTCTACACTCTGTTGCCTTGGAGTTACTAAAAACCATCGTCAATTGTTCCACAGAGGCCGATCCAAATTTGCGAGACTACAGCGGCAAGAAAGCCAAACAATACCTGAAAAGTTCCGCCTCCAGCAAAGCCCAACGTAAGCGAGTCATTTCTTTTTATTCTAGTCCCTCGTATGAAACGTTGAACGCCCTGGTCACCAACTCGAACAATGCACAGTTTAGAACCAAGTCCGGGGCCAGGTTCTCAATCTCTGACCCTATACCCCTTGAAAACTCTAGCAGTGTTTAAACTCATGCCTTATCTTTACAAGTTTACTGTAGAAAACTGTTTTTGTGACATGAAGTGCCATTCGGGTGACATAATTGTTTTGAATGAATATAGTTGTTTCAAACTGATCTTACCGTAAAGGTAATATCTAAGCTGTACAAATAACGTTTGTTAGTGAGCTTGCTGCATTAATTATGTATTTATTTATTGATTGCACTTCAAAACTCATTCTTCAAGTAGAGAAACTGAAGTTATTTTCTCATGGGACACGCATTCTAAGTCATAGTTGGGGACGCGGTGGTCAAGTGGCAGCGCACTGGACTGTCGTACCGATGGTCACGGGTTCGAATCCGTGCGAAGGCGTCCCTGAGTCACCCCGCTCTGAATGGGTACCTAACACTACATGTAGTTAGGCGGCTGGGTAATGCGTGGAACGCACAAAGCCGTGGCCTGTGAATGCTGCATCACTTGCCAACAGATCATCTGTCATGGTCTGTGGACGCAACTATCTTCTGCATAGAAGGAGCGTCTGTAAAGATAAGATAAGATAAGATTGTTTTTTTAAGGACATCTATGGGGAATTACGACATTCAGGTGGTTAGCCTGAACTTGATGATCAGGCAGCTGACAATATATTTAAGGGCATCTACTAGTCAAAAGCCTATAACATATTGTCTATCTGGATCTCACCTTTCAAAAGTTTGCTGAATAAATTGTAATCTGAGGCAATACAAAAATTTGTTAATCTTAAGGGTTCACTAAGAATCAAACTGCATTTTAAAAAAAAATTGTTATTCTTTTTTAAAGGTGTTTTTTTAAGAGTCAGATCAGAAGGGTCTTAGCTTAATTTTAATATTTGATTGGTTGTTCAAGTTATTTTTGTTAATGAATGTATCTTATTAAGAGCCCCCCCCCTCATCTAGCAATCCCACCAACCAAACAGATATTTTCATTGTAAATATTTTTCTAGTATAATGTTTCCTTGCCCCCTCCATCCAACATTATTTACCATTTAATTATCTTTGCATCTTTAGACAACCACAGGTTTTCTTTATTGCATTTGTAGAAATTGTTGTGCCATTTTAGCTGTTATTATTTCTCTATGTACCAGCATATACAGTAATATGATATTTTTTGCTGTAATCTGTATGGTATAATGTTGTTTCATGCCAATATTTAAGGAATCTCAAATTTGTTGATAATACATTTCTTTAAATGCTGCATCTTCTCTTAGGTCCCCCCTGAACATTTATTGAAATCAGAGAATTGTTAAACATTGTATACTTATTATATAGGTTTCATAGGTTCCACAAAAACAACATAATTTTCCCTTAGTTTTACAATAGTCTCAACTAACGTTTAATCAAACATATTCATAGGAATTTTTCTCAGCTTTAAACAAACATTGTTTAGTTTTGAACAAGTATATTTTCATAAAATTTGTAATGATAATACATACCTCGTTAACTTTTAAAGATTTATTTTTAGGTTAACTAGGTTTTTATGAAATTTTTTGGCTAATTAAAAAAAATTGCAGGATATAAAGTTTGGGTTTAGTGTAACTTCAATTAATTATTGCACAAAATTAACATAACAGAAGGCCGAAGACTGAATTTATTTAATACTTTTCTTGATGGGTGGATTACATTTCATTGTTCCCAAAATTAATTCCTAAATTTCATGAATAAATATATACAACTCGTATGTTATTAAAACAGGGTATGTTTAGGCCTTACACGACGTCCCAGAACAAGGAAAAATTTGGCAAAAAGCCTTCCCCAACGAACAAATAGACACAAACAAATAAAAATAATAAAATGAAAACTTGGCTGCGGTGTTATCCAAAGCCAGAAAGAACATTAAAAACATACTCTGTTTTAACAACATATACATTTATTTATATAAAAGCCTGATTGAAGTCTCAACCACATTTTGTCCTAAATTTCATAAGAAAGTTTAACCAAATTTAAATTCTTCCTTTTGTAAGCTGTCTTTTGAATTTCAAAGCTATCACATCACATAATACTTATCAGTTGGCTGGTATTGTGTTTATTTATAATTTTTTTTTATTTTTAAAAAAACAATCATACGTTAGATTTTTAAAAATATATTTGGGGGATGGATTTTGAATAATTTTCTGTCATATCTATCTGTGTAACCACATATAACAATTGTATATGTTATTTAATTTGAATATTGTCTTTTTTAATAATCTCATTTTCTTGTATTTTCCTAGACTTTATAAAAAATTTATTGTGTATAAAAATTAAGAAATGCAGCCTTAAAGTTAGAAATCGGTTTCTTAAAAGCTTGAATGACATGGTATTGAAATGTATACAGTATTTACCAGATCAAGGGAAACAAAAAACACTAAATGTTAATTAAAACAAGGACAAATGATTCGTGAGTAAGCACAAAATAATTAAATAACAGGAATTAAATAACAGGCCTATTTGATTGGCTGTTTAAACATCCACTATTTTTTCACTAAAGACATAATCCCTAAAATAAAATGATTATTATTAAATAGAATTTTAAAAATCTACTCGTTTATAAAAAAATTTCAGCATGTCTTCCCAAATTCTGGGAGGGATTGATAGTTATGTAACTAATTTTTGCTATATTTTTACCTGTTCCTGTCTGTTCTGGAATATTGTTACAAGTTTCTGACAGATGACTGTGATTCTTATTGCAGATGTAATTTGTGCAATACAATAGTAATGATCTTTAAACCTTTAGAGAAGCCTTTTATATATATCATATATTCTACTAGTATGTGTGATTTGAAAAGGTCTTTTGGTGCCAGCACTTCTCTATTAGTGCCAGCACTTCTCTATTAGTGCCAGCACTTCTCTATTAGTGCCAGCACTTCTCTATTAGTGCCAGCACTTCTCTATTAGTGCCAGCCCTTCTCTATTAGTGCCAGCCCTTCTCTATTAGTGCCAGCCCTTCTCTATTAGTGCCAGCCCTTCTCTATTAGTGCCAGCACTTCTCTATTAGTGCCAGCCCTTCTCTATTAGTGCCAGCACTTCTCTATTAGTGCCAGCACTTCTCTATTAGTGCCAAGCACTTCTCTATTAGTGCCAAGCACTTCTCTATTAGTGCCAGCGCTTCTCTACAATCATCTTAACCACTCAGCAATCATCATTTTCAATATTTGAATAAATTAATGGCTATAGTCCTCATTTCACCTTGTAGAAACGAAAGACTCAAAATAAATTATTATGAGGCCATTTAGTTTGACATGCAGGTTTACCAATATTGTATGGGAGCCACCTGCAGTCTTAGATATTGTTCATTGTTTGAGCCATTACAAATAGTTTTTTTGGTCGTATTCTGGTAAATATTTGTTACATATTAAGGATTTATTCTATTGACTCCTCATAACCTAGAACATTGATTCCCAAAGTGGGCGCTACCACCCCCTTGTTAGGCGCTGCAGTGATCGGGGGGGGGGTGGTGGTGATGTCCACCGGTGCATTTTGGGGGGGGGGTGGCCACCGGTGTATTTGGGGGTGGGGGGGGCAATGACTAACAATAAAAAAAATAATTTCCATGGGGCATTGAGTAATATTTTGTCTTGAAAGGGGGCGGTAGGCCAAATAAGTCTGGGAACCACTGACCTAGAACTACTTACAAGGTCAAGGTCCTAAGTTCCACATCTCTGAATTATCTATGAGTTATGATTTGTTAAATATATAATGTAGTCAAGTGCTTAATTTAAGTCATCTCACTGTAGTATTATCAAAACAATTTAAGATTCAACAATTGATATGGGTCATCATCATCTAGTCAATTCATAACTTGAGATGAAGTTCATGTTTGTTCAGTTACAGCATTCTGATTGTACATTTTTGTAACATGCTTTTAGATTGTAATTGTATGTCTACCCTACTAACAGGGGTGAAAATCTGATGTTGTGACAAGGGGCGCTGATGGTGCTAGAATCCTTTATGATAGGTTTTAAATCCTCCATATAAGCTTTAATGAAGAAATTAGTCGTATTGAATCATTTATGAGCTGAACAAAAGAGAAATCTCTATTTTTGTGCTGTTTTTTTTCCCCCATAAAACTCTTATACAAAACAAAATTTTTAGAACTATTAAATTTATTTTTTTTTAATGTGTATTTATGAAAAATTTTAGGGAATATTATAAGAAATTATTATTCAATCCCAAACTGAGTGATCTCCCACCTGTCTTTTCTGTTTCAACAATTTAGCCGAGGGACAAACTCACTACCTGTGGGCGCGTCGTAAAAGTTTTCATGGTACACATTAAACAATAAATCTGCATGTGTGCTACTGTGATCATAATTGTATAATGAAGCACTCTGTCACTGGAGTAGATATTGAACAATAACCAAGAAAGCAAAATCTCCACAAATGACAATTGTCATACAAATTTGATCTTTACATTATCATTTATTCTGCTGCTACCATAACGCTGCATGTCAATCAAGAGCGGCAGCATCAAAGAGCTGCAATATTCTCTATGAGAACTCAGCCATTGTGGTCAATGTGTTTTAGCATGTCCATTAATTGGTCACAATTTTCACAATGGCCCCCAAGCTTTATTTATTTATTTGTAGCAGATTGTAGCTTATTTATTACACATACTTCTTCTGCAGTGTCTCTTCACCACATTACTCATTCTGTTATATGCATCCTCTACACACGTGTGTGTTGTTTGGGTTAAGTGCCACATCAAGCCTCACATAGCTATCTTTTTACAAGGCAATGTGTGCTGTTCTTAAAAATGTTAACTGGTAGAAGGAAAGGTCAACAGAGTTCAATAGAGAAAATTAAATTCTCACCGTAAAATGTAGGAATATGATCCATTACAGACTTAATGTGCATTAAAATATGATACATGTATTTAATATGAACAATTTAAATTATTGTCTGTGATTGTCATTAGTTTGACATTTTTAAAAAATGAATGGAAATTATCCTCTGTATAGAAGGACTGTCTGTACAAGATAAGATAAATGTACCACAATTTATCGGACAATTTTTATTTTTAAAAAAGAAATGTCACAGATAAACCATAAATTTCAACTTTTTGTAGTGTTTCTCAAGCAGTTTACTTGCCATGACTATGGAATTGAAGTGAACAGAGTTATAAAAATAACATTTTTACTTGTTACCTTCTAATTATTTACAAAATAAAATATTTTGAGAAGCAATGAATCAATGTCAGAACAATTTATGACCGCTCTTTGCTAAAACTTTGTTTTTATAAGACAATGCTCTCTACTGCAACTATATTTAAGATTGTAGCAAGATTGAAGTGAAATAAAATGATGTCATTATTTAAAAAGTTGTCAACTTTTATGTCAGAAAGATTTGATCTGTATTCTGAGCCCCTGTTAAACATTTGACAGTCCATGAATTCAGCAGTAAATCATGTAACCATTGAACTTTTAAGGTTGACAAGATGCTGAGTTGTACCGTTTGATGTTGTAGCAATCACAGGTCAGACTTTGTGTTCTCTTATGATGATGAGATTTCGTGATTTAATGAAAGAAAATTTCTGTTTTGAAAGAAGAAGCCGTGTGATCTGTAAATAACTATAGCAGCACATAACAAAACCAGTGCACTAACCAAAAAAACTGCGAAATTTAAACCTTTGAATTTTCAACTACCTTGTTTTATATTTTTAAAAAACAGAAACATGAAATACAATAAATAGAGATGGGGGGCGTTTTCATAGTTTAGAATGCTCTTGTCCGGCCATCAGGCCCCCCCCCCTCCGCTCTTTCAGTCCCATCGCATGTTTGAAGATGCTGAATGAAAATAAAATTGATCCTGATATCAGCTGTTCAAGACACAGAGATACGTTGATACGTTGAATACATATTGAAGTGGAATCATTTCTCACGTCTTCCTGGAATGGCTGCCGCTGCTTCCTAGGTGAATTTTATCTTGATGGTGCCCGGGCAGATGGTGAGAATAACCTGATGGTGCCTGGGCAGATGGTGAGAATAACCTGATGGTGCACGGGCAGATGGCGAGAATAACCTGATGGTGCCTTGGCAGATCGTGTGAAATCTAAAGATAAGTTCATGTTTCCAAGGCATGGACTAATCTAACGATAGAATTGAAATGAATCGCCTGATGTTTGACCAGATGCCTCACCACAGAGCTGACCTGGGAGGACTTGAAACCAGTGTAAGGGCTTAGATCTATTCATTCCAGATTGTCCATCTCTATAATATTCAAGTGCTTGACTCCTTTCAATTAGAAATCCAGCCAGTGATCTCCTAACTATGGTGGAAGCAGGTTTTGAGTATAATTGTGTGGTCCTATCAAGCTAGGGTCAAAAACAATATGCAAGAAATTGGAAAATGTTAATATTTTAAAATACTGTTCAAATTAAATGTTAACATTTCCTCAATTTCAAGAAAATAGATGTTTCACTCCTAACTGTTAGGGGACCACTGGACTAAAAAAAAATGGAGATGGTCCTATTTTTAAAAAAATGACCTTCTTTGATAAGTTCATGCAATTTATCATCTTTATTGATTTTTTTCAATATAAAATGTTGATTTCTTTGTTGCTGCCAGGGGTTCTTAAACATTTCATTTCCCTGTGATTGTACACCCTAAGGCTACTTTTTTGTATTTGTTAGCCCCTTATATTCAATCTTGAATATAATTATATGTTAGTTCAAGAAGAAGAAATTTTCTCTTACCTATGAGCTTCTCTCAGTTTTTAACTGCTAACTAAAACTACTGGTTAAAGAACCCCTGAAGTCTAATGTTCCATCCATGTTAATGAAAAGTTAACATGCCTTGATTAATAAACTTTTTTAAAAAAACAACCCGTAAAAACAAAGTTTTTGACTATAAATCCCTTATATATGAGACATAACTAAAAGTACTGATTATGTTCAATATATACGCACCGCGCGACAGACCCATGTGACGTCGAGGGCTGGAGTGAACCTCCAGTGACCCGTGGAGGTCAATTCTAGCAGACGGCTACACATGCTACATAGAGATAAACAAAAAATGCATTAGTTTAATTAGGGTACATTCGATCAATCTGAAATTTTGATACAATGCATTGTTAGGTGACACAAGTCTTTGTGCTAAGTTTCAGCTCGATAGGATCACGTGAAATGGGTCATTTTTTACTGCGGCTCTGACCACGACAAGACTGTGCAGTTAATATAAGGGATTTTAAAAAAAAACATTTTGTAAATTAAAAAATATTGTGAAGTATTTTTACATTTTTAAATCAATTTTTCTTTTTATGAAAACGTAATGTTACCGTTCTAAAGCCATTCATTTCTTGTGTCTTATTGTTAAACATAGCTTATCCTAGTCAAACCTCTTATTATTTAACTGCCATGCCTTGATCTGTTGGCATGGCAACGTATGACAATGTCAACCCCAATGTCTCACTGTTTCATGCTGTTGATTATTTAATATATTTTCTTCTGATACACTTCTTTGCTGCTGTGGAGAATTCTTGGAACCTGAGGTGAGACACAGCACTTAACAAAAGTAATGGGGATTTCCCTTTACTGTGACATTGAATAACACACAATACTTGGGTCTGCCATTGGTCAGGCTGCATGTCAATCATTGTAGTATGGTAAAAGTAACTCTCACTTTATTAAAACTATTTTAAAAAAATAAGCCTTGCTGTGCCATCTGCTGCTGCCTGATTTTAAATTAAATTATTTTATTTTTCATTTAAATTTATCATCCATTTTCATCTAGGTGTTGTGCTTTTCTTATTTTTTTGTAAGATACTTGTGTCCATGTTTTTTTATTTTCTTAGAAGGTTTTGATGAATTAATATAATTTAACACCCCTAGTGTTTATATAGGATCTGCTTTGTATAAATATTCTTAGACAAGATAGCTGCTTTTATTTTAATTTTAG
The DNA here is from genome assembly GCA_944989445.1 of Ampullaceana balthica. Taxonomy (NCBI): domain Eukaryota; kingdom Metazoa; phylum Mollusca; class Gastropoda; family Lymnaeidae; genus Ampullaceana; species Ampullaceana balthica. Next base: position 70,582 of record CALYLW010001850.1, read on the forward strand.
CCAATGGGTCGTGGGGTCAGCGTGTGTAACGAGACCAGGAGCTTTAACTCCCTATTATTATCTAAAGCAGTATCAGCACTAAGTATGTCAATGACTGTTTTGACTGTGCCACCTATATTACTGTTTATATTTGTATAGACTGTCATCTTATTATGGTGATGGTTCAGATATTTATCTCTGAGGTTGAAGAGGGTGAAGGTTAAAAACAAGTGTGAGGTCGAGGATTCTGTTTAATTTCACCAGATATTCTTGTAGCATATTTTGTCCAGTAGCTGTGTTCACCTGTTTGTTTTAAGCGGGATGTATTCTCGGGTATAAAGAAATAGAAGAGAATTTGTATTTATTTATTGATATTGATTTATTTATGCATATTGGAATTTGTAGATATTTAAATTTATCAATTGCACTTACGTGTATTTATAAAAAGTTGATACAACCTTACAAGGTTCAATTTTAGAAACTGATTCATTTTTAAAAAGATATACGAATATGGTGAAATAAATACTTTAATTTTTCTGAAATATTTTTTAAAATTAAAATTATTTTTTTTATATAAACACGTTCGGCGAATTAAAGGGGGAAAAAACACTATAATTTTGCCTTTTTTTTCTTGGATGATTTTCACATTAATCTTTGAAGTGAACGATAGAATACAATATTAACATTCAAGAAAAACTCAGTTTTATTTCTAGTTGATTAAATTAAGTATTTTATAGTTCTTATTTTGTCATGGAAAATTAATGATTTTATTTTTTTAGATCTAGTATTTCCCTTATTTTTTTCTTAAATGTAACTGTCTTGCCTTCATTATTATGTAACTTTGATGATAAGAACTTAAATAATAGGAAATTTCAAGTCCAAGAAGTTATTGATAGGAAATTGTATCATGTTAAGTTTTATTTTATATACAGTTAAACAGAGCTACCTCCCATATTTGACATGGTCACATTGGTTTTTAAATCTAGTTTTGTGTGGCTTATGTTTAAATAACAAAGAAATGTTTACTTTCTGTTTAGTCGTCAAACGCATGCAAGTCATGTCTTCATACGCCTTTGTGCTCTTTTTATAATTACTGTTAACTCTGCCACACTCTGCTCCAGATGCGATTCTCTGCTGCTTGATATCTTGTTATTGAAAGCATGCAGCTCAAATAAGTTTGGCCATTTTGTATTCCACCACATAAACCACATAACAGCATCTTGGTCCACACTGAAATTAATTAACATTGATTATTTTATAATTTTAAAGTTTTAAACAAGTGAATTTGAAGTGTTAACATTAAATGTATACACATTAAAAGTTAGAATATTTCAATAACATAAGCTGATGGATTTTTTTCTTTGATAGATGGTGGAATAATGATAAAAATATTACTGAAAGCTCTTTAAAATTTAAATCATTTATTATTGGAATATTTTTACATGACTTAATTTCCTAGATGAACTGTTTTAAATTTTTATCCTTTTTTCGTAGCATCCATATCAGTTCTTATATTTAAATTATCATTTTTGTTGACTATCATTCAATTTGTCTTTTTAAAAAAAAACTTTTAACGATGTAATACTCAAGTTTCTTACAAAGTTATTAGAGAGTTTTGGTAAAACGTTTAAATTCATTGTTAAAAGCCTGGCCAATCACATCAACATGTTCTACTATTAGCCATGGGAGATAACCTGATAAAGTAAGAATTCAAAATGGGAGTGTAAACATTTTCATAACTGAAGACTATGTTTAAAAAGTATACAACCCTTATCCATTTCTCACGGCTACACTTTAAGTGAACATTACAAAATGCAACATTTTTACCTAAGGTATTTCTTGCCATCAATATTTTTAAATGTAGTTTTTTCCCTGATGTAAATAAAAAAATTTAAACATTTATTTGACAATTCATTTATCTCTACTTTAAGTTACAATTTTGCTTGTTCACCAAAAGAGCATTTAGCATCGAGCAAAATTTATTATTTCCAAGTGAAAACATTTATGTCAAAAATTTAGCTACTAAAAATTAACAGTTAACTATTGGCCCTGATGTCAAATTCAGAATGGCATTACACTGCCTTGCAGTAAATTATTTACATTTCTATTTTACCATCATAACTGAACATAGTTTCAAATAAAACCTTCGATCTAAGTTTGGAAAAGTTGTTGACTTATCTTGATGTGTTCAACAACAGTTTATATAGTTGTTGGCTCATCTTGATGTGTTCAACAACAGTTTATCCCATGCCAACGTCCTTGTAGCCATCATTAAATAATTTCCTATCATCAAAGAACTGCTAGTGATTGTTTTCCCTAACCATGTCACATGTTTCATTTTCACAGAACTGCTTGTAACCAGACGCCTGGGCTCAGAAATCCGTGAGTATTTTAATGGCTAGATATCATGCCAAATGAAAGTGGTCAACTGACTTCTCTGTGTTTTTTTATTGTACGGTAGATGGTTATTTGTGCTTAGATGCTAGAATGTTCTGTGACAAATAAATCACTTCTCTTTTACAACTGAATCTTTACTTTGAAAAGTTGCTTGAAGTTTGGCAAATTCCTCTGTACTTTGCCATAATTTGAAAAAACTTCAACTTGCCAAATTTGTTTTTTGTTGTTTTTTTTTGCTTTATTCAAGCCATTCTTTTTTTTTATCAGCCATTCTAATCATTCTCTCTATATATCATATTCTTTTTAATTTGTTGTACTAATCATATAAAAAAAATAATACTCTTATGGCCCCATAGGAGTATTATAGTTGAAATGTCAGCAATAGTACTCCTTGAAAGTAATAAATAGTGATAACATCGCATTTAACTCTCGGCAGCTCATTGTGATTTAAATGATAAATTAAAAAGCTTTCTATACAAAAAAATTCTTGTAGATTTGGACGACTCCTTCCTGCGAACGTCCTCTCGAATGAGCAGTCGGGCCAAGGCTGTGTCAACATTACTCTTTTTCAAGTCGGAGAGCGCACAGCAGCTATTGAGGTCCAGCTGGAACGGATCGTCAGATACCGAGGAGTACAAAAGTAAAACTCCGACAGGAAGTAGAGAGTCATCCCCTAGTTCGGGCAGAAAGAAGAAGGTAAGACACACGCAGCGCTATTGTGCTCACTTGATCCATTTACACTTCTGAATGTCTTTACATAATCATTGCAAATAAAGTAATAATGTAATAAAGTAATAAGTTAACCTTTTAAAAAAAAACACCCAGCTTTTATAACTACGTTTTATTTGTTCATTTGAACCACAACTATTTATTGTTTCCCTTATACAGTTATGTTCGTTCCCCTCCCGCCAATCCCAAAAAATCTGTGAATTGTCGATGCAGTTTTAAAATTGCCTTTGTGATATTATATAAGCTTAAATATGCTTCCCAAACACAATCTTTAGACAATCCTACTCATTAATACATCACATGAAGTGATGTAGTTATATGTAGTAAATGATAAATTTAAAAAACATTTTAATTTTATTGTCCTCACTAATGATAAATGATGATGATGAAAATTGCTGACATTTTTAATTCAAAATTATTTACCAGTTTCTCTATCATTTCTCTTTTCTTATTTTATATTACAAATTAACTGACATTTTATTTTATATTACAAAGTAACTGACATTTTTATTTTATATTACAAAGTAACTGACATTTTTATTTTATATTACAAAGTAACTGACATTTTTATTTTAACATTTATTTAGGGGCCATCCATATATTACGTACGCAAGGAGGGGGGAGAGGGGGGTCTTAAATTTACGGCATTTTGCGTATGCATGCGTGGAGGAGGGGGGGGTCTCGACTGAATGTGTACGTACGCACAACAAATTTAATTTGCATAATACTAAGCATAGTAACGTAAACCGCTCTGGCTGCAAACGGCATTCGAGACCGACTGAGTCAAGACTGATATGCAATAATGTTATATAATTTATTGCAAACGAAATTGTGAACTTTTAATTGCTTGGAAGTAATTAACATTTGATTCAGACCAAACGTTTACACATCATTAAAATATATCCGTCGGGTTTATATTTACATTTCTTGAAATTAGATGAAGTTTCTCTTTCGCCCACCGGTGCCTTAGCCGTTATAAACACACAACAGGGACGGCGATTTCACGCACCTAGGGGAAAGCGTGTCTACATATTTGTGACGATGTGTTACTTGTGGGGGGGGGGTGTTAGAGAAATGTGACGTCACATCAAAACAAGCAACTTTAAATAAAAGTTCCACTTAAATATTTTATTTGTTACATGGTGTTTTACATGACTTCACACGTGTTACGATATTAGAATGCAGGCCTACACTAAATAAATACTTAAATGACAAAAAAGTGATTTTAAACATGCTCTTTTTCAAATAAAATACAGCTTTTATGGGGGGGGGGCGAAAAGCTTTGTGACGTCATATTGGAGGGGGTGGTCTAAGTTTTTGTGACGACGCTTTACGAGGGGGGAGGGGGAATGAAAAATCTGCCAAAATCGCGTGACGTCATTTATGGATAGCCCCTTCTCGGGGCCGTCCGTAAATAACATTACGCACCTAGAGGGGGGAGGGGGTCGACCATTTGTGATGAAGGGGAGGGGTAGTATAAGAAATGTCATGTCACATCAAAACGCGTAACTTAAAATAAAAGTTGTACTTAAAAATTTGTCTGTTTACAATTTATTTAATGACGTTTTACATGGGCTTCACGCGTGTTACGATATTAAAGTGCAGCGTTATACTAAATACATACTTAAACTTAAATGACAAAAGTGATTTGAAACATGCTAATTTACAAGTTTTAAAAAATGGTTTTTTTTTGGGGGGAAGGGGCATTTTTGTGACGTAATATTGGAAAAGAGGGGGGGGGTCCTAACTTTTAGTGAAGACGCATGTCATGGGGGGGGGGTGAAAATCGGCCATAATCACGGGACGTCATTAATGGACGTCCCAAAGCTTTGACTCGAAAAAAAAATCCGCATTTTCAAATATTTTAGTGCGCATTATGATGTGCGTTACATTTCTTAAACACCCCCCTCCCCCTCGTCACAAATCCGCGATTCCTCCCCCACCCCCTTTTTAGGCGTGTGACGTCATTTATGGGCGGCTTCAAAGAGTATAACCAATATCTTCTGACTCTGGCTTAATTTTTTTTTCAAAAGGTTGGGGGGGGGTGAGCGAATTTGTACGTACGCATGGGGGGTCCCAAAAATGTACGGGATGCAACGGGGGGAGGGGGGGTACAAAAATACGATTTTTGTGCGTACGTAATATATGGATGGCCCCTTACCAGTTAGGGGGAATGTGTGGATTTTTGTGCTAAAAAATGGCCCTAAGAAATAGCCAAATTATGAAAAAAATACTTTTGAGAGCAAAGGGGCCAGGAATGGGTGAGGGAATACTGTAAATACAACCATTTATTGTTTTCATTATGACTACAATACAAATATTTTTTGTTTCCCTGCGTTCTCAAGAATTCATCCCAGGAAATGAACTTAATGCCCCCGCCACCTAATGCCATGAAGAGCCGAAGGATGCGCCGAACAGACAGGTCAAAATCATCCAGCCGAGAAAGTTTGAATTCTGACAAATCAGGGTACTTGTTTTTTTTTGCTTGGCTGCTAATGCGCGGAACTTTTTGTAGTTAAGATTCAATGTGATCTATTGACATGAATTTTTTCTTTATTTAAAAGTTTTGTTTGGGAAGTTTTGGTTCCCTCTATCTTCTATCTTTCTTTGGTAGACATGGAATCCCAGCACATATTGTTATGTAAATAAATCCTTAGTTACTGTTACTAATGTGGTTATCTCCCTTCTGTGATCTCTATATTTTAAAATTATTTTTTAAAAACAACAACAAACACATAAGCTTTAATCTTTTTTAAAAATTCATTGTAATGACATGTTGTATTGTCAACCCTTCAATAATTATTTTCCTTTTCAAATTCAGGAACAAAAATGATATGAACCAGAACATCATGCGTGCAGGGTCAGACTCCAGCTTGCCATCAAAGTCATCAACAATTGTCTAGCCTGTGGTTGTCATGGAGATGCATGTGGTTGTCATGGAGAAGCTTGGAGTTACCATGGGGACATGCTGGATACTTTCATTTAAAGACTTCAAAGAGATTTGACATTAATTTAGTTTAGAAAAATTGAAAGGGATTCAAGGCAAACAATCTCAATTTCTTTAAAATGTAAAATAATCTTCTAATGAATGTTGATGTGGGAAAACCCAGTGAAAAAGCTTCAGAAGTGGAACATGTAGAAATCAAAGAGATTGGCAACTAATTATTTTCTAGACATTTCTTTGTGTGTTCATTCCAGCTGTAAAACATGATTAATTGACCTGCTTCTGATCTTACTGATAAGTTGATGAATTGATTAGTTGATGAATTGATTAGTTGAAATATAAGGTCAGATGTTTTTCTGGGAAGGATTTCATTTTTTTAAAAAAAGCTCTACTTCGAGAACATCATTTTGTGATGTCAAAATGACAAAAGGATAACTTACTCAGACTGTCAAATGTGTGACCACTCAGATTCAGACCATGAAATATAGGACTACTCAGACAATGAAATGTGTGACAGACTCGAACCATGAAATTTTTGACCAAGCCAAAATAATTCTTTATTCCTTACATGCCAGATTTTTCCGAATCACACTTGTAGAATTATTATATCTGCTTAGTTGTCCACCTCACTTCAAGTATTAAACACAAACTGTTGGTACTCGAAACCCTTTTAGTGCCTTATACCATATGATATGTATGTATGTTATTTATATTGATGCTACACTACTGTTGGAATTTCTTTATGTTCATGATATGAAGTTTTTAATAAGTTCTTTCTATAATTAGTCTGTGTTCTGTGAACACTGATAAGAATTAAGTTCCTTACTGCATTTGTTTACAAACATAACTAACACAATCTATACAAACATAACTAACACAATCTATACAAACATAACTAACACAATCTATACAAACATAACTAACACAATCTATACAAACATAACTAACACAATCTATACAAACATAACTAACACAATCTTTACAAACATAACTAACACAATCTATACAAACATAACTAACACAATCTATACAAACATAACTAACACAATCTATACAAACATAACTAACACAATCTATACAAACATAACTAACACAATCTATACAAACATAACTAACACAATCTATACAAACATAACTAACACAATCTATACAAACATAACTAACACAATCTATACAAACATAACTAACACAATCTATACAAACATAACTAACACAATCTATACAAACATAACTAACACAATCTATACAAACATAACTAACACAATCTATACAAACATAACTAACACAATCTATACAAACATAACTAACACAATCTATACAAACATAACTAACACAATCTATACAAACATAACTAACACAATCTATACAAACATAACTAACACAATCTATACAAACATAACTAACACAATCTATACAAACATAACTAACACAATCTATACAAACATAACTAACACAATCTATACAAACATAACTAACACAATCTATACAAACATAACTAACACAATCTATACAAACATAACTAACACAATCTATACAAACATAACTAACACAATCTATACAAACATAACTAACACAATCTATACAAACATAACTAACACAATCTATACAAACATAACTAACACAATCTATACAAACATAACTAAACAATCTATACAAACATAACTAACACAATCTATACAAACATAACTAACACAATCTATACAAACATAACTAACACAATCTATACAAACATAACTAACACAATCTATACAAACATAACTAACACAATCTATACAAACATAACTAACACAATCTATACAAACATAACTAACACAATCTATACAAACATAACTAACACAATCTATACAAACATAACTAACACAATCTATACAAACATAACTAACACAATCTATACAAACATAACTAACACAATCTATACAAACATAACTAACACAATCTATACAAACATAACTAACACAATCTATACAAACATAACTAACACAATCTATACAAACATAACTAACACAATCTATACAAACATAACTAACACAATCTATACAAACATAACTAACACAATCTATACAAACATAACTAACACAATCTATACAAACATAACTAACACAATCTTGAGAAAGCAATTCTCAATATATTTTCAATTGCTGATTTTTTTTGGGTTAAATATATATTTTTTAAAATAATAATTTTTTTAAAGAAAATGTTATTGTGAAATTAGCCCATTGAACATGTTTGGTTCAAACATAAAATTAATTTCACTTAAGTACTGCTCCCTTGTTTGAAATGTCTGTTGTTGTGCAATAGATTCATTGAAGTTTGCATGATTTGAAAAATGTTGATACATAATAAAGGATTTTGAATATGTGAATGTGTACAATCTTCCTTATGTGATATGAGTATGGTGGATTGGAGAAAGTTTGTCTGAAACGTTTAAGAAATTTTTAAAAAATCAGGTTTTGACTGTAATTATTTTATTTTTATATTGTCTGTCAGTTACAATAGTGCTTCTCAAAGTGGTGGTCCGCGGACCGGTGCCGGTCCGTGGGCCATCCGCTGCCGGTCCGCAGATGTTCTCAAACGGACAGAAAAAATTGTCAGTGCAGGGAAAATAGTGCACCGGTCCCTGGTGCAATGGAAAAAAATCCTGCCGGTCCGCCATACTAAAAAGTTTGAGAAGCACTGAGTTACAACACACTTACAAGTAAAGGGAAGGAAGGGGGAGTATCATATTTTTTTTTAAAGTTAATGATTCAAATAATAATGAACTCTGTTGTGCTTGATACACTTTTTCATTCTTCTGGTTAACTCCCTTTGACTGTGTGACCGGGGAATATGGTAGTTAACTGCCATGAGTTGTGACGTTACTGTAACACTACACTTTGGCTGGACATCACTGCAGCACTATAAAACACTGACCAGTTTTACACCAGCTTGGAGTCTTGTAGACGAGTGTATGAATCATTTACGTAAAATCCAGCCATGTCTTTTGTATTATACTGGATCAAATGGAATATAAGGATTTATAACAGGATATGTTGGGCCAAACAAATGCACTGTGGGATACACGTAGTACTTAATAGTGCACTATTGGGCACACGTAGTCACCAAACTAATGCATGTTGGGCACACGTAGACACCAAACAAATGCATTGTTGGGCACACGTAGACACCAAACAAATGCATTGTTGGGCACACGTAGACACCAAACAAATGCATTGTTGGGCACACGTAGACACCAAACAAATGCATTGTTGGGCACACGTAGACACCAAACAAATGCATTTTTGGGCACACGTAGACACCTGCATTGGCAAAGGTACTTACATTTATAGCCATGGATGTTTTAGAGATCGTCTAGTCGTTGAAATATGACTTC
>CALYLW010001850.1:85000-87143 GCA_944989445.1 Ampullaceana balthica
CACTACAAAAACAAACAACACAACTGTTTTTAGTTTCTGGTCACTTTTTCTGTGCTACAAAAACGACTACACAAAAAAGACACCCCACAACCAAAACAACCAAAAACATCAAAGACACCACCCCGATAACAAAAAAACACCAAAACAAAACAACCAGTAAACAAAACAAATCAACAAACCACATAAAACTACAACATACGCATAAATAAAATAAAACAATTAAACACACACAAAAACGTAAACACATACATAAAACAAACATACAAAAATATATCAAAAAAAATCAAAACACACAAAATAAAACACTCACAAAAACACAACAAACAAAAAACAAACACAACAAAAAAACAACACAACAAAACGCCCCACAACCACAAAACAAAAACACAACAACAAAAAACCAACACAACCAACCAAAGACAATACCACACACACACTTGGTTTGCCGTGGTCTCTATTTCTTTGTTTTTCTAATGTGTCAAAAACAAAAACACCCGTTTTTCTTTGTCAAAAACTGACAACAACACCACACCATGTCTCCTTGCTGCATAGTTTCTTTCTCATGTTCTTCTCGTTTCTTGATCGTATGTTTTCTTGTTTGAAATCTCTCGGCACTTTAGACCAACTCTTTTTTGTTGTGTTTTCCAGCGTGATTTTTGTTTTGTTGTGTGCTTTATTGTGCTCTGGGTTTTTTCTTGACACAACACAACACACAACGTGTTTTGTTCAAACAGCAAGTCGCTCTTTGCATCTTGTTGTGTGTTTGTTCAAATCTTGGTTGCGGGGTTGCAAAGTGTCAAAAGTTTGATATCTTTGTTGTGTTCTTTGTTCTTGTTTTTGTTGTTTTTCCGTTTTTTCTTTTGTTGCTTCCCTCCTCCGTCTGTGTGCTGTTGTCTTTTCCCTGATGGGCGTTGGCTTGGTGCTGTGCGGAGCAGGCACGTTTTACGATACACCAAAACACAAAAACAGACAGCCTTTTATGTTTTCGTTTAAAAAAATAAAAACCACAACACTCTCTTTTGTAGTTTGCTTTTGTTTACTCCGTTTGTTTGTTCTTCTTACTCGTTTTTCTTTTTTGTTTTTCAGCTACTTGCATACCCGGCACGCGACCCCGCCCGCGCAAAACATACACAACTCTAGATAAGTACCCCTAGCTACCGTGAAGTCACTAAAAATCATTCATGCACGCAATCACATGACCCGCCAATCACATGGCAGCGGTGTTACAGTTGTCTTCCAGTTTTTTGAGTAAACGGTTCCCAATACACCGCCAATTGGATAAAACCACTCCCGCAGCCCACCCTCACCACTCCGACTCCACGAACCCACCACCCCACATCCCTCCCATGCTGCCCCTCACACCCACGCCTCCCACGAACTACGCCCTCCCCTACCACCACCGCAAACCCCTCCTCACCCCAACCCGCCAAACTACACACTGGCCTCCACCCCCCCACTCCTCCCCCCGCCCCCAGCCGCCACACCCCCACCCCCCCCCCCCCACACACGTCCACCCTAGCAACATCCCCCGCTACCGCTCCCCCCCCACCGACCCAACAACCGCCACCTCATCCCACACCCTCAACCCCTCACCTCACCAGACATCTCACCACCCCAAACGCCCCCCATACCCGACCCCCCTACCTTCTCTACCCCCCCCAGTCACCCGGCCCCCACCCCCCTCCCACCCACACCCCTTCTCACAACCCCCAAGACCCCATAGACCCCCTCCGAGAACACCCCCCCCATCTCCCCGCCGACACCCACCACAATCCAAACCAACCCAGCGCCCCCACCCAACCCACACCACCTCCACACGTTCTCATCCGCACGCCATCACTCCCCCCCAACACCGGCGCTGTATATCCACCCTCACATTTTTACCATCCCCCCCTGACCCTCTCTCTCTCTCTCCCCGCGCCCCCCACCCTCCCCTCCCCCTAACCCCCCCACGCACACACCACCTCACACCACACTCCCACCCACCCCGCACCTCACGCCACACACCACCTCACACTCACCCACACCCACCCCACCCCACACCCCACACCCCACCCCACCCCACCCCACCCCACCCCACCCCACCCCACCCCCACCCCACCCCACCCACCCCACCCCACCCCACCCCACCCCACCCCACCCC
>CALYLW010001850.1:96297-132013 GCA_944989445.1 Ampullaceana balthica
GTGTGTGGGGTGTGGGGGGGTGGGGTGTGTGTGTGTGGGGTGGGGGGTGGTGTGTGTGTGTGGGGTGGGTGTGTGTGTGGGTGTGCGTGGTGTGTGTGTGTGGTGTGGGGTGTGGGGTGTGGGGTGTGTGGGTGTGGTGGGGTGGTGGGGTGTGGGGGGGGTGTAGTGGGGGGGTGGGTGTGGGGGGTGTGTGTGTGTGTGGGGTGTGGGGGTGGTGTGGTGTGGGGGGGGTGGGGGTGTGGGGTGTGTGTGTGGGGGTGTGTGGGTGTGTGTGTGTGGGGTGTGTGTGGGGTGGGGTGTGGGGTGGGGTGGGGTGGGGTGGGGTGGGGGGGTGGGGTGGGGTGGGGTGGGGTGGGGTGGGGTGGGGGTGTGGGGTGGGGTGGGGGGTGGGGTGGGGTGGGGTGGGGTGGGGTGGGGGTGGGGTGGGGTGTGGGGTGGGGTGGGGTGTGGGGGGGGTGTGGGGTGGGGTGGGGGGGGTGGGGTGGGGTGGGGGTGGGGTGGGGTGGGGGGGGTGGGGTGGGGTGGGGGTGGGGTGGGGTGGGGTGGGGGGGGTGGGGTGTGTGTGGGGGTGGGGTGTGGGGTGGGGTGGGTGGGGTGGGGTGGGGTGGGGTGGGGGGGGTGGGGTGGGGTGGGGTGGGGTGGGGGGGGTGGGGTGGGGTGGGGGTGGGGTGTGGGGGTGGGGTGGGGTGGGGGGGCTGGGGGGGGGGGGGGGGGGGGGGGGGGGGGGGGGCGGGGGGGGGGGGGGGGGGTGGGGGTGGGGGGGGGGGGTGGGGGGGGTGGGGGGGGGGGGGGGGGGGGGGGGGGGGGGGTTGGGGTGGGAGGGGGGTGGGGGGGGGGGGGGGGTGGGGGGGGGCGTGTGGGTTTTTTGTTTTTTTTTTTTATTTTTTTTGTTTTTTTTTTTTTTTTTTTTTTTTTGTTTTTTTTTTTTTTTTTTTTTTGTTTTTTTTTTTTGTTTTTTTTTTTATTTTTATAAAATATATAAAAAAACCCCCACCCCCCCCCAAACAAAAAAAAACCACCCCAAAAAAAAAAAAAAAAAAAAAAAACCCAAAACAAAAAAAAAAACAAAAAAAAACAAAAAAACAAAAACAAAAAAAAAACACAACACAAAAAAAAAACAAAACACAACAACACAAAACACCACCCAAAAAAAAAAACCAAAACAACAACCACAAAACCCAACAACACAACCCCCAACCCCACCCACAAAAAAACAAAAAATAAAACCTCCCCCCCCCCCCCCCCCCCCCACACCCCCCCCCCCCCCCCCCCACCCCAAAACCCCCCCCCCCCCCCCCTGCCCCAAGATGAAATATGTTTTATTTAATTTTATATTTTATGAGTGTAAATGTGATATATTTTATATTCTTGTTTAGTAGTATTTGATATTTCTATTAGTATATCTCGATCGTGTTATCCAGAGTATGTTTTGTTTGGTGCATAATGTGGGAGACTAATGGATTGTTACTTTTAGCCTTAGTGGGATTTGACTTACCGTTTTGTTTATTAGATATTTGTTCTATTATTATTGTAGAATAGATAATTAATTTAATATTATTTTTTTCTCTACATGGCGAGAAGTTTCCCCGTGCAATTGGTGTGCGGACGGCTACGCCATCGGTTCGCAACCCCCCCCCCCGCGCGCGCGGAGTGAAGGCTGATGGTGGGTTATGAGTATACTGTTGCCCACATGTTGTGTGTGTGTCTTTGGATCCTTTAGGAGGTTCTTGTGTGTAGTGTGGGATTGGTGGTGCATGGTGTGGTGTGATGGGGTTTTTTGTCTCTGTAAGAAAGTTCGTCAGTTTGTGACAAGGGGGAGCCATGTGTGAGGTCACGGTGTTTTCTATTAAATTTTAATAAAAAATATTTTTTGTTCGAAAGTGTGACGTACTTTAGGGGGGGGGGTGTCCTAGATTTGTGACAGTTTGTGACAAGGGCGAGGGGGGAGTTAAAAATGGTCAAAAATAGCGTGACGTACTTTATGGACGGCCCCTCGGTTTTTTATATATATATTTTAATATTATTATTATTATTATTACACGCTTTTTTACACGCTTTTATTTAAGTCACAATGTTTGTATGTTGCATTTGTATCCATCCATACATCCTTCCTTCAAATCTTGAAACGTAAAATTAAAACACTTCTGATGGTCCTAGAGATCTCAAAATTTTACCACAGATAGATCTTCGATAACAATGCATTGTGTCAAAATTTCAGATCGATCGAATGTACCGTAATTAAATTAATCAATTTTTAGTTTATCTCTATTTATCACTATTTAGAATGTATAGTCGTCTGCTAGAGTTGACCTCCACGGATCACTGGTTTCACTCCAGCCCTCGTTTACCAAAGTCCCGTGTTTACATCAAGGACAGGGGAGATCAGCACGTTTCAGTCTGTAAATGTTTGTAAATAAAAGCGTGTCTTTGTTAAAAAAAGATTATTTTTTTTACATTTTACTTATTTAAACTCCTGTCAGGGCTATTAAAAATAACACGTGACCTGGTGAGCTTTGTAGGGTAGTGAAAATATACCAAGGTACACAACTCTTACCTTATCCGATCTAACTAAAAAATAAATAAATAAAAGAACTGCTAGACCATGTGAGACATGGACGTATTTAAATTATACATTCCTAAAATTACGAGGTTAAAAAATCATGAATTAAAGTCACGTGGTCGATCAGAAACAACATTACAAGTATCGGGTATTTACAGCCCGCGGGGATGGGTTTTTTTTCGAGCCAAAATTGATTTATTGATTTTTCCTTTTGGGCCTAGAAGGTTTCTAATGAGGATATTTGTGATTTCTAATGATGCCGTCGGTTTGTTGCGGATGGTTAAAAAGTTTTGGAATGTGAAAAGACATAAACTATAACCTTGCTTTCTCTGGTGATTTTTCTTTGTAAAGTTTCGCTTGGTTTACCTAGGTTTGTCTCGCCCTCTGGTTGTCATGTTAAGGCTAAGGTCTGTCGGGGTAGTCTCGAGTGAAGTACTTGGGCGATGTATGACCATCTTCTTGTTTTCATGGTAGATGTTATATGTCCCTGCCTGGCAAGTTTCATTTTTACTCCTGCAGATGTCTTAAAATTGGACAATCGTATTGGTTAGATTCTGCTAAGCCATTTCTTTTCAAAAGCGTCGAGATGCTGTTCTATTTGATTTCTTGCCTTCCAACTTTCACTGCCAGAAATTTCAACTTGTACTATGCAGGCATTGTAAAGCAAATAGAGAAAAATAGTGAATAAGATTTGGGGAATTTAGTAAAAAATAAATTTAGTAATTCTACACCACTCCGACAAAACGAGAACCCTTGATTTGCAACGACAACTCAACAGTCCATTTCAAAATACACGGATGACGTATCTCATCGTAGCCCCTCCCCTACCCTCATCATTGAGAACATTGATCAACCAGAGCCTTAAACAAGTTGACAAGTGGGCGCACATCCACACACGGAGACTGACTGACCTTTAATGTACGCATCCTTGAAATCTATGTTCACCTGACGATTGAATCTAAAAGATTCTAGCCGCGCTGTTTCTCTTGACAAGGTAACGTGGAGTTTTTGAAACTTTATATAGCTTCAAGTTTTGTCGATGTCCAGGGTTTTGGTGTGTGTGCCTGGGTTTGGGGGGGGGGTTTGATGAAGGGCAATGTTTCCTTTAAGCCGTGCTGCTGCGCGGTCGCGAAAATTACTAACCGACGCAGATTTTGTAAAATACAGTTGTAAATCGAGATACGAAATTAATCCGTTCCGGGGGTTGCTTTCATATCTTGGATTTTTCGTTTCTCGAACAAAGTTTTACATGTAAAACACTTAATCCTTTCCGACCCACACACAAACAACACTAAAAATTGAAAATATCATGGGAAAATATATATTTAAAAAAAAAGTAGGATTGTCCAATCCTTAAAAGTACACATTATAAATCAAATAAATAATAAGAAAACAAAAGAATAAAATAAATGAAAAATAATGTGTATACAAGTGTATCTTTCGAGTGAGGCGAAGTGTCATAGAAGGTGGTAAAAACATTAGAAAACATTACGGCATTACTATACGAAACACATAACTTTTTGAAAATATTGCGATACGTACAAACTTTGCATGAATTATTACTAAATAAACACGTTACATATAGTACAACTATACACTAAACAAATTAAACAGACACTTAAACTTATGCTGTTTTTTTTTGTTTGTAAAAAAAAGCATTTTGTTTTGCGCTTTCTAATTTTCTGTTTCACCTTTCATTTCCATTGCCTTACTTCCACCAACATCTTCTTGTCTTACTTTTAAATTTCGCTTACTAATGGTCTCTCAGTAAATGTTGATCTAAGTTTGCTTTTTTGACTGCATTTTACAATGTTTCTGAAATGAGCCTGGCAAATGTCATTGAACTGCGCAAGAACTGTTAGTGGCACTGTGAATGCAGTCAAGGGATACCCAATGTTTTCAGCTGCGTATTTTTCGTTATATCTTGGATTTTTTTCGTCTCTTGGAACAAAAAATTCTTCGAGTGGCCTTTGTTATCTTGGATTTTTAGTATCATGAAGCATTCGTATCTTTAGGTACTACTGCGTTGCTTTTCACAAAGCTCAATGAACCTTAGAGTGAACATTGCGGACATCGACAAATTTTCAATAAAAGTTGTTCATGTTTAAATTATTGCGTGAAGCGGCAACCGCGGGTGATCACGAAACTGTCTGATGGTAGGAATTTCCCTTAACAAGGCTGGTAGTGTTCACCTTGAGACTAAAGGTAATGAGACCATCGCTGTCTGTATAGCTGGTATATCTCACTGTCACATATTAATTTTCATGTGTGTATGTAGGCGTTATTGAATAACAACATCTCTTTGACATCTTCCTATTCTCTCTCATTCTCTTGAAACTTCTATCTCACGCGCCTATCACGTGATCGATCTCTCTCTCTCTCTCTCTCTCTCTCTCTCTCTCTCTCTCTCTGTGTCTCTCTTCCTAATCTCGTGATTCTCACGTGACACTCACTTTGAGACAATAGCATGTTCGCTATCAATATACATAATTCCCGTCGTCTGTATGTATGTATGGAATGTAATGTATTATATGACGTCACTGTTGATCTTATATTTAATACAAGGTGTGCATCAAAAGGTGTGCAAATTAAAGATGCGCTTTAAAAAATATTATATGACGTCATTGTTTTAGCTCTTATTTTAATTTTGGAAAAGGGAACAATGTAAAAAGAGGATTTGATGATGGTTAATTATAAATAAAAAAACAAAGGGGGCGCCGTAGGCGCCCTACAACCCCTATTATAAAATACTTTGTGTACATTTCAGAAAGTTTATTATTTCGTATTTATCAAACAAGGACAAGTTGGGTTTTTGAAAAAGGTGGGCGCCGTAGGTGCCCTAAAAAAAGGTCAATTTTTTCAAAATAAATAGATTTCAGCTGAAAACTACCGTCATATTTGACGGCTAATACACTAGTAATTGTATATTTAAAAAAAAATGAATATGAAATCTGTATACCCATTGTTTTCCACAACCTTTTTTTCTGAAGTTTGTTCAGAGTAAAATTTATATACATTTAGAAAATATATGCATTTGTTTGTTTGTTTATTAAAGGTAAATTTTAAAACTTAAAAAATGGTAAAAAAATTAAATAATTAGTTACATCAAATATCCACGCACCCCAATTTTAGTGTTCGAAACTAATTCCTTTGTACGAACCTACCACGAGGCGCTAAGGTCCCCAGCCAATATGTATTTCAATTTCAACACTTTATTTCACAAGGCCCAATGACCCCCCCCCCAGTCCATATCTACCACAATTTCAACACTTTATTTCACAAGGCCCAATGACCCCCCCAGTCCATATCTACCACAATTTCAACACTTTATTTCACAAGGCCCAATGACCCCCCCAGTCCATATCTACCACAATTTCAACACTTTATTTCACAAGGCCCAATGACCCCCCAGTCCATATCTACCACAATTTCAACACTTTATTTCACAAGGCCCAATGACCCCCCCCCCAGTCCATATCTACCACAATTTCAACACTTTATTTCACAAGGGCCAAGGCCCCCCAGTCCATATCTACCACAATTTCAACACTTTATTTCACAAGGGCCAAGGCCCCCCAGTACATATGTATCACAATTTCAACACTTTATTTCACAAGGGCCAAGGGCGTCCAGTCAGGGCAAATTACGGTCACTATCTTTTGCTAATCAATCCCCAGCTGTATGTTGTAATGTTGACAACTCTAGCGTCTTTATTCGTCCAGTAACCCAAGAGAGAACAAAATAGACCGCAGACCACCAACTGACTTGATAGTGACCCAAGTTCTAATCGCAGTGGTGGATAACTATAAGACCAAAGTAAACAACGACATAGGAAGCCCTAAAAAGTGCGTGGCCATTGCTTGGAATAAAATCAATAAAATAATAATGGAAGTATTAAAACGATTTTTAAAAAAAACTTCGGCCCAGAAGAATTGGCGTTTTCTATTATACTATTATGATCATGATGCCCTAATTACTGCATTGAAAATAAGGTATTTATTATTTAACAGCAATTGAATACCTGTATACTTTCTGGTTCCGACTACTTGAAATTGTAGTTGTCATTCAACTATATTAAAAAATATATTTAACACCATCACACGCATGCCTATCTTAATTAAAACACCAGTTGAGACAGAAACCATGCTAAAAGTATTTTTTATAAGTTTTTCACCTTCTTTTCATATTTAAATAATATTTTGTTTAAAAAAAGCTTGGTCTTAGCTTCCATAAAGTACGTCATGCTATTTTTGATAATTTTAGCCCCCTCCCTCCCCCTGTCACAAACTGTCACAAATCTCGGAAACTAAAGTACGTCACATTTTCGAACAAAAATTTATTTTTTATATACAAAATAATTAAAATTTAATAGAAAACGCCGTGACGTCACACGTTGCCAGACCCCCCCCACCCTCCCCTCTGTCACAAATCGTCACACTTTCTTACACCCCCTCCCCCCCCCCTTGGAGCGTGACGTACTTTATGGACGGCACCTTACGCAATTACACAAAAGAAAAAGAAAAAGTAAGAAGCGATAACAACTGTATAGATTGATAAGCTTATAAGTGAGGTGGGACAGTACTGTAATCATGCTGGGTAGATTCTCGGCTTGCCTTCTTGAACAAACCACTGGAGATAAGTTTTGTTTGTTTTATATTCGTACGTCTCTTTGTTGTTGTTTTTTTTTGGGTGCTATTTATTTGTTCGCCGACACATTTGGTTTTTTTGTGAAGTCTTGTCAAGCTCACGAAGTATCATCAGGTTATTCAAAATGATTAGCTATATACAGCATACATAAAATACGATATACAAGATAAAAAGCATACATAAAGTTAAGCACATGGAACTTGGTCAAATAACGAAGCCCGTTAGATTGGTTGGGAAGCTTTGTTGGTTTGGACGACAAACTTGTAGGCGTCTTAAATTACCTGCAACCTGAACTAAGCCGATACAAGCGTTTCATATAGATTGCTATCGTCTTTTTTCAATATTCCAACTCGGCGTTCGATGAACCGTATCTGCCTTGAACGATTCAATGCTCGAGTAGTTTGGCGATTGTATTTTATTTTCGTTCGTTAATGTTTACTGTCTTTTCAACTCAGTTCATTTACGCTAGGAGATTATCAAGTGTGTTACTGTAAGAGAGCTAGTTGTGCGGGAAATATTTTGGTTAAAAATGCCATCACCCATACAAAATGTATCGCAAAATCAGTTCGACGTAGTAGCTGTGGAGAAACTATATATTTCGGAACCCGAAATCAATGAGAACCACGACAATTCACACAAATGACACCTAGAAATAAACAAGAACCACTACAATCAACACAGATGACACCTAGAAATAAACAAGAACCACGACAATCAACACAAATGACCCCTAGAAATAAACAAGAACCACGACAATCAACACAGATGACATCTAGAAATAAACAAGAACCACGACAATCAACACAGATGACATCTAGAAATAAACAAGAACCACGACAATCAACACAGATGACATCTAGAAATAAACAAGAACCACGACAATCAACACAGATGACATCTAGAAATAAACAAGAACCACGACAATCAACACAGATGACCCCTAGAAATAAACAAGAACCACGACAATCAACACAGATGACATCTAGAAATAAACAAGAACCACGACAATCAACACAGATGACGTCTAGAAATAAACAAGAACCACGACAATCAACACAGATGACATCTAGAAATAAACAAGAACCACGACAATCAACACAGATGACATCTAGAAATAAACAAGAACCACGACAATCAACACAGATGACATCTAGAAATAAACAATAACTATGACTATCAACGAAGATGACGACTTGAGCAATGTATTTTTTTACCGTTGGTACTTTTTTTTCGTTGTTGTTGAGGAAAAGAGTTGAATATTCTATGGAGGCAAGTGATGCCCACTATGTAAAAAGGCGATGTGAATTTTTGTTTTCAAGCCAGGTGGTGTGGGTCGTGGTGGCGAGGGAGATGAATCCAGGCCAAAAATTTCACGGCACTTTACTCCCCCCCCCCGTGGTCGACGACGGGTTAACGACACCAATGATGCCCAGCGCCCCCACAGAATAGGGTCTTTTGACATGGGTCATTATATGAGCCTTGATTTGAAATGCCTCCGTGTGACCTTGCTGCTCCGCAACGCTATCTCGGCCCTACTCGGGTGTAGTGCAGTCTACCTGCCCGCCCGTCTATTGTAGCCCCGTGGCATTCACGGATCCACAGTTTCTAACATCGGAGTGTAGACTCTAAGAATAGACCTGATAATGGTAGTGTTCATTAAAAAAAAAGGTCAACACAATCGTAGCAACAAAACATTGGTTATCGCAGTTCTAGAGTGGAAGGAAGCACTGATACTGATCGGAGGTAAGGAAGTATCATTATAGGTCATTCGCGGTTATTAGTTTTATTAATTTATATTCACGTATTTTTGGTATTTACGAATACTTGGGCATTGAGTACACCATTCATATGTGTGACTGTGGAGGCTTCATAAATTCATTAATTTGTTTCAAATTGAGTTGGTCCTCTATAAGCCATATTCAGATATGGGTGACTTGAATTACTTCCGTTCCAATGATTCTTCGCCATTCTTTTTAACACAGAGACTTATATTAACCCATTTAACCCGCTCCCTTACTATTGGATACTTTTTCATAGTCCGCATTCCTTTTTTTCCCTTTAAAATAAAATTTAAAAAACAAACAAACAAAAATAACTTCTAACATTCCTCTAAAATTATATTAAAACTTATAAGAAATGCAATAATAAATAAAAAGCGGAAGTAGCAAAATATTATTATGAATTGAAAAAAAAGTTTTCGTTTTGTAACTTCGTTTAAATGAAGCAAAATTCTTTAACAACCATGTGTGGTAAATTCAGAGTTGACGTACCCAAGATACATGGCCGCCATCTTTTTTACTATGCCGCGTTACAATGAAATTGGAAAATTCAGCTATTAAAATTCTAAAACTAACCCTAACCCTAAATTTACACATTATAACTAAACCTAACCCCAAACCTAAATTAACAAATATATATTCTAAAACTAAACCTAAATAACAAAAGAAGAGAACGCAGAATTAATTGCTATATAACTCATTTGGGAACGTATAATCTGATTCATCCCCATGTGTAAGATAATTTAAACATTGAAATTCATATTTTATCTGTTAATAGTATGAGTAAGCAGAGTGTAATATAACCACCTGTTTCAAAGAAGTTGTTGTATACTCATACACAGGCATTCGTTTAACAAAAAATATAGTGCGCATTCCTAATTGATAATTTAAATGAAATTTAAACTCTTACCCTTAGTTTGATGATCAGCTTTACTGAACGCCGCTTCGTCATTATTGGGACAGAATTATAGCACAGTGCTATTGAATGACGATATCAAGTTGGCCAACGTTAATCTGGTCGTGAAACTCAAAACACGTTCTTTCATCTGCGTCGATGAACGCGCGGATGTACGGACAGTTTATTCTCTATTTCGCTTCAAAACTTTCCCTTTAAGTTTTAGCTGTTCTTGAAAGCATGTTGAATGTGTTAGAAGAAATATATTTTTTAAAAAAAATCAATCCAAGAACCCAATGTTTGTGTTATATTAATAAACCAAAAATTAAGATATTGGTATTCTAAAATTGCAAGTTAAATAAAGAGATAAGAAATTTAATAAACTTTTAAAAAAATAATTAAATTCATTTAAAAAACGAATAATTAATTGCTTACAACCAACAAGGGCGAAAAGTGGTGACACTGTTTTTGTATCCAAGAAACCGGAATTAACAAACGTTTTCTGTTTCATGAGGTTTGTTAAAAATTTTAGTTACAAATCACCGAAACAATTTTTTTTTCTGGGTAGGGTGGTATTGCGAGAATCGGATTAATTTGATAAAGAAAACATGCTAACAAGTACATCACAGTATCAGACCTCCAACCAGTCTGCAACCACTTATCCTCTCGCACACAATCCTGCACTGGTTCACGCACCCGAACTATAATGAAATCGTTATGTCCCATCCGCCTTTTCACAGCTGATTTATGTACTTATTTGTCTAAAATTAGAATAAGGCAAATAATATGTTATACAATAAACACTCTTAAAATTCCCATTTAGTATTGAGCCAAGTATAAGGACCTTTGAATCCTATTATTATCATTTTCATTAGGGCACTTTTGAACTCATTATACAATAAAACAAAATATAATAGTACAAAACAAAGCTATGATTATTTATTAAAAAAATAATTAAGCACACTTATTGTCAATTTGTATTTTCTTCGGATATTGTTCTCAAGATAAACGAAACTGTCCTTTTCGCATGAGTTGATTGTAGCGAAGTTTCGTAGTTTTAAAAGATTTATTCTTATTCATTTTTTAAATAATTTTTTATTTTATTTTACCTTCCAAAAGTAGTAACTGGACTAAATAAATTCACTATGTTTCTTCGCCCGTTTTTGGCAAGATGCTTGACATTATTTTGAAATAAATTACAACATTAAACGATTTTTAAAAAACAGTATTTCAACCCGGGTTCACGGTGCAGGACCTGGAACTCTTTACTTCGTCACGTGCAGAATAAACCAAGAGATCCTTCACTACACAGGAGAGTTCTGGCCCGTGAGACGGATACCATGATCAAATAAAACCAACCTCTTTAGTCTGCGGCTCAAGTTCCCATTGACCCGATGGAGACTTGGGTACATTTACCACCTTGCCCGCCTTGCCCTACATAGATACTACAGGCTGATTTTTTTTTCAAGCGTCGCTGGAATAAAACTGCTGATAAATAAACTGAGAACTAAAAGAAAATTAGAACGAAAAAAAAACAACAACAAACTTGGACGTTTCTTTAAAGAATAACATTCGTGCGGACGCAGTTCCATTTAACGGGTGTTTGAGTTCTTCGGTTGCATGAACAAGGTAGGCCTATTTAATGGTTACTTAAAACAATACAAAAAACATCGTCGCTTACTTCTTTGAGAAACCCAACGTCATCGATGTCGAAACTTAAATTAAGTATAAACTATAGAAATTTATGATTTTCACATGTCTCTTTAGTCAAATTTATCCGAATAGGGTCGGTTATTTTCGATAACTGAAACACACCATATATGTTTACGTAATGCTACTAATTTAGACAAGGTGTTTCTTAAAAACGGTAATTTCAACCAAAAACATTGAAGTAACAAAACATTTGAAAATTTTACAGTTTAATTAAAATGTAAGCGTGTTTTTGTTGTTGTTGTTCTTCTTGGTAAAGTCAAATCAGCTGACTCTAATTAACAAAGAATCAACAAATACGTAGTGATCTTCTGTGGAAATGAAGCGCGTGTAAGAGATAAGATAAGATCTGTTGATATAAGTCCTAGCAGAATACCTGGATGTTTTCTATTATTTGATTTCCGGCCCGATATGACACGGCCTATGCAAATGTTCACCCTATGTTCCAGGCTTTGACAGACACACTCACCTATACACACACACACACACACACACACACTCACGCGCGCACACACACACAAACACATACACACACACATTATAAAGTTTGTAGATCCATTACAATACATATACCGTTTTCCAACACTTTTTAAAACAGGTTTATACACTACTCTGCTGATCAGTTTTAAGTATACGGAAGATGAAGCGTGTCACTACGTTAAAATCACGTGGGTGGTATCATGTCTGTTCTTAAAACTGCCGTTGCCGCTCTATGTACAAATTAAACTTATCAATTCTTTCTGTTGTTAACTGCTGTTGCTATAGTCGTTATCGTCTGAAGATATAGTTTCTGTTTTTAGCCGCTGTTGTTACAGACTAAGCCATCATTTCTTTTCATTCAACTATACTGTCGCTGTTAAATTCACCATCTAAGCGTATGAAAACCTGTTAGGGTCATTAAAGGGCAAATTGGACAACATCGTCAAATCATTTTTGGGTTCTTGTGGCTTATGTTTTATATGTGTCTTTTATGTGCATTGTATGTGTCTTATATTGTAGTCATTCATATGTTGCTGCGTCCTGCTCGGTGACAGGTACGCACGAGATCCCAGGTGTGTCAAGTGTATTGTAATCTCTTGATTACTTGAAGAAACTTAAAGATTATTTTTTCTTAGTGAGGTAGAATTTCGTGACGGAATTATAGAAGCTGACTAATTTTTAAAAAAAATCACTACGAATAGGTAGAATTATTTCCTTATACTCAATAGGCGCCAAAACCGCAATACTGAACTTATATATATATATAAAAGGCGACAAAAGGACACCAATCTTATCAAGTTGTGCTACAAATGCACGTTATGTCAGTGAACTTCCCTAACAAAACTACCCCGTTCCTCCTGTGACCTTCAGATGTGCAGCTTAAGCAGGAACGGATGTCCCGTAACCGTGTTCTTAAGCGGGGGTCATCAAACTATTGCATCGCTGGGCCGTGTCAGACCCACCAGGGGTTCTAAGCCAGGCGCCCCTGGAGGCAGTATTGGGATACAGTGACAGAACAACAACTGGTCAGTACTCATCTGATAAGTCGAAAGCCAATAGTCTATATTTTCGTTACAAATAAGTTGATGCTAAGAATATAATTATTTGTTGAACATATTATTTAGGTCACCTCATTAAAAAAAAATATTTTTGTTATTCTCATTTTTATGGGCGACAGAAAAAAAGAGTGAGGCTTCTAAAGAGCATATAAATTCGTTTAAATCATTATTTAAAGAAAAACGTATTCTGACACCACCAACAAAGAATTATCGAGGACGGTGAGCCGTCACCTTGTGTCAAAAGTTTGAGAATCCCTGGTGAGCTCCAATGACTTTAACCCTGGCCTTGGTTAATTATATCTGCACTAAACCCACATTAGCTTTGCTATTCGAATCATTACTGTGCAAATAATTGTTTTTCAAAATATTACATGCTGGTATATTGTTTAATTACTAAATGCCATCAACTTACATAATTAGCAATGTTTGTCACGTCTGTCTGTCCCGTCTGTCTGTCCGTGACGCTACTAATTTTAGAAAGCAGCGCACTAAATTACTGCACCAAAAACAACTCTTTTCGAACGTTCCGCTTAAAATTGTGCAATATGAAAATAAATGAATAAAATAAAAATAAATAAAATAAATGAAAGTTCAGTATTAGTAATATTTTTTATTCTGATTTGTTTTTGTTTTTTTCAAAATAAATAGATTTCAGCTGAAATGTATTTATTTTTAAAACTTTCGTTATTATTGACGGGTAATACACTAGTAACCATTATAATTGACAACATCACGTCTGTGCTCAACCCATTTAAAGAGACTGTTTCTAAATTTTTGAACATTTTTTTACTTACTCGTTTACGGAGTATAAAGTGAAGTGTTGCAATCGTGCAAAATATCGAAATCAGGATTACACCTTTCTGAGTAAAAAAAAACCAAGTTTGCAATCTAGTTTTTATGCGTGTGTCTGTGTGCGTGGTTGAACGCGATAGCTTGAGTACCATTTCAGTTATCCGTTTCAGTTAGGTAGACGAAATATCAATTATATGTATTAGATCCAATAATATCAACTTTCTATAAACTTTTAAGGGATTAACGGTAACCGGAAGTGGTACTTTACTCTATTTCCGGTTTCTCCAAAACCTTCGGAAGTTGACAGTTTTATACCATATTCTAATACAGCAGAATATTCTAATAACTTTTCGCCTCTATGTTTTCTCGAAGAGCGAGCGGCCTTTTGCCCCAATTCATATACGCTTACATATTAGGCCCTTTGCATGACTGCATCTACGCATACATATTAGGCCTTTTGCCACACTTCATCTACGCTTACATATTAGGCCTTTTACCACACTTCATCTACGCTTACATATTAGGCCTTTTGCCACACTTCATCTACGCATACATATGAGGCCTTTTGCCACACTTCATCTACGCAAATATATTAAGAAATATTGATCTCACAAACCTACGATTTCTATATCACCATTCCACCGGAAGTGCCACCCTAACCCTTGACGTTTTGTATTAGAATATACATTGTATAAGTATATACGAAAAGTTTAGGGTAGCTAACTCCAGCTTTATCTTTTGGTGTCAATTAATTTACGTAAATTAATGGAATAGATAAGGTTACAATGTGAGCATTATCAATGACACCATTCCGTTTTCTGAGACAGTGCTATCGGGGGCGTAGCCTGGGTTGCTAGCGCCCGAGGGGGGGGGCGCAAGTTGAGTGACATATAACCCTAACTTGTGGACTATGAACAGATAAAAGTCTCCACCTCCTCCACTTGTCTATGACATGCGTCTTTTTATTATTTTAAATTTTGTTATTTATTTATTTTTATTTTTTGAAAAGCACATCTACGCCCCTGAGATTTTTTGCGCCAGGGTAACCGCCCTCCACAGATCACGCTACTCCACCGAGTGAAGCTCACTCTTCTCTTAATCTTCCCCTTCCCACAAACATTCACATTTAAAATGATCTCATTTTATAAATTACAGAACTTCTTCTATATATAAGCCTAATGCTTATTCATGGTTTACGACTAGTCTTGCATTTTATTAGAGTTTTCAATGCTCATAGTTTATTGGTTTTCCTGGCTTGCATGTAAAAGGAATGGTCCGCCTTAATTCTCTCTCATGCACTTTGAGGCTTTAATTCGTAAGTCATAAATTTTAGCAGGCGAACTTCTTCATTTAACTCTTATAGAAGAGGAATGCGGATGGTGCTAGATATCTAAGTTGACTGACTGTCCGAGCGGATTTTTAAAATATTTATTTTTAAAAAAATGTATTTTGATCTTCTTATCCCTGTTTTAGGATACGCCCCGTTTCTGAACGCAGGAAAGCTAAGAATAAGGACACTTGGAATGTATTTACTTTACGACCCACGGTAGATTAAACATGACCTACAAATGTCTCAAAGTGGTTGCCCCCCCCTCCCGCCCATCTATAACTATGTATAGATGACCTTACCTGCGTTTGGTATTGAATATTCTGTACCACAGCTCGGTGCAGGACAATTGTGCGTTTAACCAAGCGTGAATGATAAAGTTAAAAATAAATTTAAAATATTAAAAGGAAAAAAAACCTTATAAACAAAGTATTTGACTAAATCCATTATATAGAGACATAAATAAAAGTATTGATTAAAATGTTCAATATTATAACACGCACCGCGCGAGAGACCCCCGTGACATCTCGAGGGATGGAGTGAAACTTCAGTGACCAGTGGAGGTCAACTATAGCAGACGCTGCACATGCTACATATAGATACATAGAGATAAACTACAAATCCATTAATTTAATTACGGTACATTCGATCGATCTGAAATTTTAATACAATTCATTGCTAGATTGTTAAGTCTATGTGCAAAATATCAGCTCGATAGCATCACGGGAAGTGGGTCATTTTTTACTTTTGTTTTTCCACGGGCGGGACCAAGAGATGAAGATAACTTTCTTTCAGCTTCGACTAACACCTGGGCAACTAGCGCCATCTGCTGAGCGGTGCCATGCATGCAATATTGAGTAAATTCATCAACTCTGGGGGCGTTCATTAAATTTAGGGCATTCATCAACTCTAGAAAATTTTTCAACTCAAGGACATTCATTAATTCTAGGACATTCATCAACTTAAAAATCCATCATCTTTACTACAGTCATCAACTTAAGGACACACGTCAACCGCACGGCAAACATCAACTGTACTAGGACGGACGTCAACTTAAGGACACACATCAACCGCACGGCAAACATCCACTGTAATAGGACGGACGTCAACTTAAGGACACACATCAACCGCACGGCAAACATCAACTGTAATAGGACGGACGTCAACTTAAGGACACACTTCAACCGCACGGCAAACATCCACTGTAATAGGACGGACGTCAACTTAAGGACACACTTCAACCGCACGGCAAAAATCAACTGTAATAGGACGGACGTCAACTTAAGGACACACTTCAACCGCACGGCAAACATCCACTGTAATAGGACGGACGTCAACTTAAGGACACACTTCAACCGCACGGCAAACATCAACTGTAATAGGACGGACGTCAACTTAAGGACACACATCAACCGCACGGCAAACATCCACTGTAATAGGACGGACGTCAACTTAAGGACACACATCAACCGCACGGCAAACATCCACTGTAATAGGACGGACGTCAACTTAAGGACACACATCAACCGCACGGCAAACATCCACTGTAATAGGACAGACGTCAACTTAAGGACACACGTCACGCATCCGTTTACCGATTCCGAGAAACACCTCATCCATAATAAAACCTTCCTTCTCTAACCGCCAGGCTACACACGCACAACCAACCGTCTGAGATTCCCACGCATAAAACTTCAATAAGACCTGCGTATACAACGAATCCAATGATGTTTAAGATGCCAAAACGAGTGGGGTGGGACGACCGAACTTTTCAATATATAGACAAACAACGTTACCGTGTTTTTGCTATTACAAAAAGGAATCTTTATTGTAACGCTTTTGAAATTTGACGGTGTATTTCTTTTCTAATCGTTTCTTTTTGTCACGAGTCTTAACATTGATGTAAGAGACTGGAAATGAATGATGCAGTTGAATGAAATAGAAGCATTAAATCATAGCAACACTCAGACTTTCCTTTGGCAGTCCCTGTCGTGGCCTCTATAATTTATGTATTTCTGAAGTTTTTTTGTGTTATAATTCCATGAAGTAAATGTCATTTACAAGTTGCAACTTCCTGATCAGAGAGAGAGAGAGAGAGAGAGTGAGAGAGAGAGAGAGAGAAAGAGAGAGAGAGAGAAGAAAGAGAGAGAGACAGAGAGAGAGAGAGAGAGAGAGAGAGAGAGAGAGAGAGAGAGAGAGAGAGAGAGAGAGAGAATGAGAGAAAAGAAAGAGAGAGAGAGATAGGGTAAGACTCGCCGTTGCATTCATGAAATAATTTTTATCATTTATTTTCAAAAGATCTTCATCCCCTAAAAAATATATATACACATATATATTTTAAATATTAAAAAAAACACACCCTAACACGCTATAGTTGGGGTGGGTGATATTACTTTACGGTTGCTACTACTCGAACCTAACTTCACCCTCCTCCTCTAAACAAATCCGCAAAAGTTAAAATTCGGTGACACATTGCCAATAAATCATCTTCCCAATCATTCATTACCTTAAACACTTTTTTTAAAAAAAGGTTCAATTGGTTTAATTAAAAATAAATTATTTGCTGCTCCTACGCCAATTTGTCTGCACGGATTTCTCTTTCATTGCTTGCATTTCGTAGCGTTGCAAGTGAAATAAAAAAAACAACAACACAAAACAACATTTGAGCTCGACTTCAATAGCAGAGAGACTTCAGAATGCGAACTCGGTTTAATGGATTGTTTTTTTTTACGTCTTTCAACGGGAAACGGACACTGTTCTTCTACTGAATGGGAGAAAGTTCAAAGTAGCAGTGGGAGGAGAGGGGGTGGGGTGGGTAGTTTATAATAAAGGTGGACAAATGTTTGCATGAATCGCTAAAAATATCATAAATTAAATAAATTAATAAAATCTTATCTATTAATCTGATCGCTATTCGGACCCGATAGCCTCAGTATCGAATAACTTAATTTGATTGGCTCAATAAGAGAAAATATGAATAAATACTATTTTTAAATCCCTTATATTAACTTCACCGCCGTCTCTGTCTCTCTGTCTCTCTCTCTCTGTCTGTCTGTCTGTCGTCATCTCATGGGCGGGCGGAAAAACAAAAGTCGAAAATGACCCACTTCCAGTGATCCGATCGAGCTGAAATTTGGCACACGGACACGTCTCACCTAACAATGCATCGTATTAAAATTTCAGATCGATCGATAGTACCGTAATTAAATTAATGCATTTTTAGTTTATCCTTATATAACGTATGTAATTCAAATTCACGGTTTGTTATTGTTTATTTCCCACGTGAAATTTTGAGTTGACGCGTTGAGGCGACCTGTCGAAGTGCCGGGGCACTTTTGTTTACATTTTACGTGTCACGCTGAGCTCGGTCAAGCGAATCGGTGACCAGACTTTTCCCCTCTCACCCTCCCCCCCCCCAGGGTTATGAAGCAAACTTGAGTTAAGACCGATTCAGTCTGTAAATGTTTGAAAATAATCAATACTGTTAGTTATGTCTCATATATAAGGGATTTATAGTCAAAAACTTTGGTTTTACGGGTTTGTTTTATTAAATCCCTTATATTAACTTCGCGGCCGTCTCATCATCTCATCATCTCATTGTCTGTCTTGGGTGGGCTTGCGGAAAAAGAAAAATCGAAAATGACCCACTTCCAGTGAAGCCATCGAGCTGAAATTTGGCACACGGACCCGTCTCACCTAACAATGCATCGTATTAAAATTTCAGATCGATCGAACGTACCGTAATTAAATTAATGCATTTTTAGTTTATCCTTATATGAGGTATGTAATTCAAATTCACTGTTTGTTATTGTTTTTTCTTCCACTTCCACGTGAGTTTGAGTTGACGCCGACCGTCGTGCCGACACCCCCTCACATCCCACCCCCATTTATTAAAGACAAGGGACATCACTCGGTGTCAGTCTGTAAATGTTTGAAAATAATCAATACTGTTAGTTATGACTCATATATAAGGGATTTATAGTCAAAAACTTTCTTTTTACGGGTTTGTTTTATTATATCTTTTAAATTCTATATGTTCGTCAGGATCTCGTGGTCTTGTGGCAACGTGTTTGGGTGTAGCGCAAGCGATGGTGGGTTCGATTCCCAGCGGGGCATTTATATTTTTTTCCTTTTGCCTTTTTTAAAAAAAAATATCTTTTTACACTCAATTCTAGTTTCCCGGCAAACAGTTATTTCTTTGTGTTCGGTTTTTTTTTGATGAAAACGATCCTGGAGTACAGCGGGGCATTTATATTTTTTTCCTCTTGTCTTTTTTTTAAAAAAAATATCTTTTTACACTCAATTCTAGTTTCCCGGCAAACAGTTATTTCTTTGTGTTCGGTTTTTTTGGATGAAAACGATCCTGGAGTACAGACAAATTATGAACAAGGAGTCAATGGACTATTTAGTTACAAGTTACATTCTTATATTAGCTGCTAGCTATCATTTAATTTAAAGGGACGCTAGCTGGATAGGGCCCCAGTTTGAATTGCAGCCAGGGGCCCCGTGCATTCTTAATCCGCCCCTGAACACATCATGTAAACGTCAGGAAAGTGACATATCTAAAGGTAACATGGGGTGTTTAGAGAGCGTAAGCGAGTGGCGCAAAAATGGCCGGAAAGTGTCTCATGACGCCCTTTCGATAGAATTTGAATTACCGTTTTACTCTACAGCAATTTCAGATTTTACTCTAATTGGGGACGCGGTGGTCGAGTGGCAGCGCACTGGACTGTCGTACCGATGGTCACGGGTTCGAATCCATGTGAAGGCAAGGGTTTGTTCCCTGAGTCACCCCGCTCCGAATGGGTACCTACACTACATGTAGATAGGCGGCTGGGTAATGCGTGGAACCCACAAAGCCGTGGCCTGTGAGCGCTGCTTCACTTGCCAAACAGATCATCTGTCATGGTCTGTGGACGCAACTATCTTCTGCATAGTAGGAGCGTCTGTATAGATAAGATAAGATAAGATAAGATATTTAGACCGGAGGAGATGCTAATAAATGCGCTGCATCGCGGCTGGTTATAAAGATCGCGGCTGGTTATAAAGTTTGCCCCCTGATTGCATAGTTTTATCCGTTTATGAAATTGTTCAACGCAAAATGAATATTAGTATGAAAAGTAAATCTATCAGTTTATCGCTTCCCGGCATATTAACGAAACATTTTTAAAAAAATATTTATTTGTATAAAGCGAAGTCAACATCAGCGCCTCAGAGCGCTATCAAAAAATTAAATTTGAACCAATTTGTCTTAACGGGAAAATGAAAAAGTGATTGCGATTAGTTTAAAAAAAACACACAAAAAAACAGCCAAACAACATGAACCTGTAACCCCTGTTTTTTTTTCTTATTCAAACTAGTCCAGGGGTCGGGAAGATTTTTGTCTGAGAGAGCCATAAACACCACATATATTGAAAAAGTAATTCTGTGATAGCCATACATTATGTTTAAAACTAAAAATTCAAGTAATTGTGTGCATTTTGTGTAATTACAACACTAACAGTACAATAGTTATGTCTCACAATTCTTTTTAATAACATCGTTATGTTTTTTTTAAAAATATACAATCAATATGTAGATCAAAGGAGTCTGAATAAACTTTTTAAAAATATATAATCGAACATTTGTCTGAGAGCCGGATGCGGCCATCAATAGAGCCACATCTGGCTCGCGAGCCATGATTTCCCGACCCCTGGTCTAGTCCCACACGCGGCATTTCCACAGACCTAAAACACAGTAGCTACGCCCCCTGATTGCATAGTTTTATCCGTTTATGAAATTGTTCAACGCAAAATGAATATTAGTATGAAAAGTAAATCTATCAGTTTATCGCTTCCCGGCATATTAACGAAACATTTTAAAAAAAATATTTATTTGTATAAAGCGAAGTCAACATCAGCGCCTCAGAGCGCTATCAAAAAATTAAATTTGAACCAATTTGTCTTAACGGGAAAATGAAAAAGTGATTGCGATTAGTTTTAAAAAAAAAGTAATCCATATTTCTAAGAGCTAAATCCTTTGGCTGTGACAGATGATAGATGGATGGCAAAGGAAAGTATAAGGGAACACAAGACAACAAAACCAAAACGTCTTACACGAGTTATACATCTTGTTTGCGATTTTTTAAACAAAATGATATCTTTCCGCCCAATGTTCCCTCTACGGTTCGTCGGCCCGTGGGAAAAGTAAAAAAAAACAACCCATGTGCAAAATTGCACAGCATCAATTTTTGTTTTATTATTTTACAAAATTTGCTGCGCTGTATCTCTAAACTGCTGCTTGGCGTCGGTCGGATATCTGCGCTGCCACGCACCCGCGCAGCTCAAAGGGAACATTGACAGCCACTGCCATATCACATCTCTCTCTCTCTCTGACGCAGATACAATTCGGTGTCTGTTTGTGTAGCTTGGCCCAGAGACACGATAAATCCGGGCCAAAAATTTGTCTGAAATGACACCGCTCTGTTTAAAAAAACAAAAAACTACTTATATAGACCCTTAACTCCCTCAGGGACAACCCCCCCCCCTCACCGGGTGCCGAAAACTATTGCGACATTGAATTTCACTTTCTCAGACGAGCTACCTGAAATACTTCTTAATTTCAGTAATTTCAGGAGAAAAATCCTAAGCTAATAAAGTGTGGAACAAAGATTTAACTTTCAAGATTTTTAAAATGATGACCCCCTTTCCAGTCCATGACTGGACTATGGGGCAAGTGATGTAGAAATGTTTCAATTTCCTGCTTTAAAAAAAAATAATAAAATTCTCTAGTCTCGGGCTCAGCTTTAAATGACATATGACCCCGTGCTCAGCTTTCAATGACCTATGACCCCGGGCTCAGCTTTCAATGACCTATGACGCTGGGCTCAGCTTTCATTGACATTTGACCTCGGACTAAACTTTCAATGACCTATAACCCCGGGCTCGGCTTTCAATAACCTATGACCCGGCACAGTTTTCAATGACATATGACCAATGGCTCAGCTTTCAATGACCTATGTTCACGGGCTCAGTTTTCAATGACCTATGGCCCAAGGAATCAGATTTCAACGGCCTAGTTGTCAGTGATTAATTACCGCCTGTAGAAATTCTGCGACTTACTCTGTCTAAACTCATGTCTGGGGTTAATTTATGGCGTTATTGTTGGTCGTTCCCTGGCACCCGGGCTACAAGTGACCTGGCGGCGGAATGTGACAAGCCTGAACGGCCTGTTCACCTACTCGAGTCCGTCATCAACACTGACGACTGCGTTAAACTTCCAGGGTCCCCTTCGCTGCTTGCTTGTGAAAACATTTCACTTCTGAGGGGTGTGTGTAAGGTGGAGCAAGAGATAAGAACTTTTTTTTTCCTCCTAAGAGTATTTTGTTTTCTTAAGAGAGTGTTTTGTTTTCTCAAGAGAGTATTTTGTTTTCTCAAGAGAGTATTTTGTTTTCCCTAGAGAGTATTGTGTTTTCTCCAGAGAGTATTTTGTTTTCTCCAGAGGGTATTTTGTTTTCTCCTGACAGTATTTTGTTTTCCTTAGAGGGTATTTTGTTTTCTCCTGACAGTATTAAGTTTTCCCTAGAGGGTATTTTGTTTTCTCCTGAGGGTATTTTGTTTTCTCCTGACAGTATTTTTTGTTTTCCTCAGAGAGCATTCACCAGCCCCTCATACCCACCTGAGCCCCACGAACCCACATGAGCCTCACAAACCCACCTGAGCCCCACAAACCCACGATATACTAGCCCCAGACACCAGCCCCACAAACCCAACTGAGTCCCACAAA
The DNA here is from genome assembly GCA_944989445.1 of Ampullaceana balthica. NCBI lineage: Eukaryota > Metazoa > Mollusca > Gastropoda > Lymnaeidae > Ampullaceana > Ampullaceana balthica. Next base: position 119,309 of record CALYLW010001850.1, read on the forward strand.
CCCACCTGAGCCACAAAAACCCGCCTGAGCCCAACAAACCCACCTGAGCCCCCACAAACCCATCTGAGCCCCACAAACCCACCTGAGCCCCACAAACTCACCTGAGCCCCACAAACCCACCTGAGCCCACAAACCCACCTGAGCCTCACAAACCCACCTGAGCCCTACAAACCCACCTGCGCCCCACAAACCCACACGAGCCCCACAAAACCACGACATATTAGCCCCAAACACCAGCCCCACAAACCCAACTGAGTCCCACAAACCCACCTGAGCCAAAAACCCACTTGAGCCTAACAAACCCACCTGAGCCCCCACAAACCCACCTGAGCCCCAACAAACCCATCTGAGCCCCACAAACCCACCTGAGCCCCACAAACCCACCTGAGCCCCACAAACCCACCTGTGCCCCACAAACCCACCTGTGCCCCACAAACCCACCCGAGCCCCACAAAACCACGACATATTAGCCCCAAACACCAGCCCCACAAATCCACCCGAGTCCACAAACTCACGTGACTTTATGACTATCATCTCTGATCATCCACTCAACTAATCACCTTGCTATGACGGCAGGGGTGCTCACGTTGTAGCTCAGCACATGTCCCCCTACCCCACATGCCCCTCATCCCTCATGCCAGTAACCAGGTTCTTAACACGCGGGGCTGGCTCAGGGTGGGTTTGCGAGCAGGAGGCATTGCTAGGCACTGCTAGGCATTGCTAGGCATTGCTAGGCACTGCTAGGCGTTGCTAGGCACTGCTAGGCACTGCTAGGCGTTGCTAGGCACTGCTAGGCACTGCTAGGCACTGCTAGGCATTGCTAGGCACTGCTAGGCACTGCTAGGCACTGCTAGGCATTGCTAGGCATTGCTAGGCATTGCTAGACATTGCTAGGCATTGCTAGGCACTGCTAGGCATTGCTAGGCACTTCTAGGCATTGCTAGTCACTGCTAGGCATTGCTAGTCACTGCTAGGCATTGCTAGTCACTGCTAGGCATTGCTAGGCATTGCTAGGCACTGCTAGGCACTGCTAGGCACTGCTAGGCATTGCTCGGCATTGCTAGGCATTGCTAGGCACTGCTAGGCATTGCTAGGCACTGCTAGGCATTGCCAGGCATTGATAGGCATTGCTAGGCACTGCTAGGCATTGCTAGGCATTGCTAGGCACTGCTAGGCATTGCTAGGCACTGCTAGGCATTGCTAGGCATTGCTAGGCATTGCCAGTCTCTGCTAGGCACTGCTAGGCATTGCTAGGCACTTTTAGCTGTTGCTAGGCATTGCTAGTCACTGCTAGGCATTGCTAGGCACTGCTAGGCATTGCTAGGCATTGCTAGGCACTGCTAGGCACTGCTAGGCATTGTTAGGCGTTTCTAGGCATTGCTAGGCATTGCTAGGCATGGCTAGGCATTGCTAGTCACTGCTAGGCATTGTTAGGCATTGCTAGGCATTGCTAGGCATTGCTAGGCATTGCTAGGCACTGCTAGGCATTGCTAGGCACTGCTAGGCATTGCTAGGCATTGCTAGGCATTGCCAGTCTCTGCTAGGCACTGCTAGGCATTGCTAGGCACTTTTAGCTGTTGCTAGGCATTGCTAGGCATTTTTAGGCATTGCTAGTCTCTGCTAGGCACTGCTAGGCATTGCTAGGCACTGTTAGGCGTTGCTAGGCATTGCTAGGCATTGCTAGGCATTGCCAGGCATTGCTAGGCATTGCTAGGCATTGCTAGGCACTGCTAGGCATTGCTAGGCATTGCTAGGCACTGCTAGGCATTGCTAGGCACTTCTGTTAAAAAATTAAAAGGTATTCAATAAACATTCTATAGAATGAGACGGAAGTGCTAAAGAAAACGATTAGCCATTAAATGGACGGATAAGATTGTGCGTAGCGCCGGTCATGCATGGCATCTAATTGTGTCCATGTCATGTATTGTTTTAAAAATATTTTTTTTACAAAATTATGTTTCTGGCACAAGTTATTATTTACACATCGACTTATAAAACTACTGAAAGATATCTGAGGCTTTAAAATAATAAAATTACAAAACTAAATAAAAGCTCTTGGCTCTTGAAAAATAGCTACGGGTATTGTCCCGTTAATTAAGTTCTACTAAGTTACGTGAATAAAATATAACTAATAGTTAATAAAAATTAGTAGGGTGAAAAAATTTTCCTTGAAATTTGTTAAATTACTTATCACTTATTTCTCCTTAGTATCCACGAAATATACACATATGCAAAAATATGACATGTCCTTAAATGCTGAGGACAGCTAGATCATTAACCAAATAGTACCAAAAAACCATTGGTCTTTCAGTCATAGCTGTCTATCAAATAATGAGGACACTTACACGTGAAGAGGAAAATAAATTATACATTCCTTTATTAAATTATGTGAAAATATTAGGCTGTGGGGCTACACTGGAGTCGGAATTCGACACTGAAGTATACGGCCGTGCGCGTTTCGGAAAAAAATATTTTTGAGGGTGGCTACACTGCACAAAATATTTTTATACCGAAGGGTATGCACCGCCGAGCACCACCGTGCACCGCCGTTTTTCACTGATCAAGTGTAGCCACGCACACTATGCAGTGTCGAATTCCCGCTCCAGTGTAGCCACAGCCTAATGAAAGTTATACACTGTAAAAAGTTTAGAAATCCCTTTTCTTTTCACGCACGTATTGTGCGTCTCGAACAATAAGTCGACACTTTGGAATATTCAATTCCCCAGAAAGTCTTTTAAATAATATTTTTAAAACGCCGACGAAAGAAACCGTGAATGCAATATATAGCGGTAGCGCGCTGGGCTGTCGTACCGAGACTCCAGACAGTCACGGGTTCGAGCATCCGGTGCTGGCAAGGTCCCCAAGTTTACCCAGCTTCCATTTGGGTACTCCTTCGGGTAGATGGGGCTCGTTAACCTTGGCTGGTATAGTTCATCTAGAATCTAGGAGAAGGTAACTCTGAATTCAAACGTCCCCTGCCTTGCGGCTACACCCGCTACCCGGGAGAGGCTAAGGGAGTATATATAAAGAATTATTAACATTAAAAAAAAACACCAAAAAACAAACACCAGCATATGTTACGGTGTCGAATCGTATGCAGTTGGGGTCACGGGACATTTAAAGAATTCACGTGAGATGAATAACGACGCAATGCTAGGATGTCCCGAGAGCGATTGAGACTGGAGGTCATCAAACAAAGTTCCTCGCCGAGTCTTTAAAAAGCTATATACCCTACCTACCGCCACCCCCTTTAAAAAGTTAAACTGCAAAATTATTTAAACAGATAAATTTTATAATTTAAAAAATGTAAACAAGTGCATTTAAAATGGCAGCATTGACTTTGGCGCCGTATTTGTGTAGCAGCGGGACATGATCCGGGGAAAAAATGAAATAAAATGGGTGGTGTGGGGGTGGGGGGAGGCAGGACCGGGAGGGAATTTCCAAAAGGCTTTGGCTTCACAACCCTGTTGTTATGTGATACTGAGCACTCATCGTTTATGTAACATTTTAATGTCACCGATAATGTGTCGTTTTAATATCAGACCTTCCGTGTCACACTGACCTTGACTCAGCGATAATGTATCATTTTAATATCAGTCCTTCCATGTCATACTGACCTTGAATCACAAATAATGTAACTTTAATTTTTAGCGCGACCATGTCACATTGTATATGTCACACAACTTTTGATTCGATGACTGCAATACTTCATGGCAAAACGTTTCCATATAAAACGCTTTTGTGTTGTTGTTTTTTCCTGTTAAATTTACTTTAACAAGTCGATTCGATATTATTTTATTTGTTATTTGTGCAAGTCTTATAGAACCATGCCCAATACACTTATCGTCAATGTCTTTGAAATATATTGGTTTGGCTTCCCTGTGCAGACATCTAACCCCCTGCCCCGGGACATCCTGCGGGTTCTCGGGCACAGACATATTAAGGGGAGAGAAAAAATACCACAACTGTTTGAAGATAGTTTGTGTGGAAATTGACAGAATCTACAAACTAAGCAGACATGAATGCTGAGAAGCAGATCTAAGGGGAGGGAGGGGATTTTCGTCAACTCTGACGTCATAGAAACGCTTCCACCTGCCCCGGTCAATGTGAAGGGATACAAACCTGCTACAACCCAAATGAAAGCTTCTTTCATGATTACCACAATGAGTTCATATAAAGAACACGGATATATGCTATTCATTGGACTAAACTTAAACGAATTATTACGCTGATCGAATTGATCAGTTAATTCATTATAACGAAACTAAACCTCTTGGAGCATTGAAAGCATTTTATTTCTATTCAACCCACTGTGCATTTTTTGACATACATTTCCGGTAATGCGCTGGAAAAAGAAACACAGACTGAGAGACCTTCGTGTCATCTCAATGCAAATTAATTTTCTCGCCATGAGGCAGTGCTAAAAGATTTCCGATGTTAAATACATTTTTTTCGGGGAATTGAATTGATATGTTTATCCCTGCATAAATTACAGCGGCAATAATATGTTAAGACCTTATGTATTTCCTAAGCTGGAAATAATGATTGCTAAATACTGAATAATGGGGCTTTTAAAATTCTGATACTATGCATTTCTCAAGGGCCCTCTTATCGAATTTGAAATGTAGGAGCCTAATTTTCAAGGGCCATTTCATCCGGGGGGGGGGAGCGATTCACGGAGCAAACAAGTTAACCATGTATATATTTTATTTAGTAATATATTTACACTTGCAGCCCGTTATAGCTAGGCTAACTCCAACCAAGAAATAAAACAGCAGAGATTTAGTTTTAAGTATGCATGCCCATACTGAACGTCATGACAAGCGTAGTAAAGAACTGATGGCCTGCCTTGGTTTAATTGCGTATATCTCTTCAGAAGTTTGTTCCAAATGCTTTGTTACATATGGCTCATTAATCTGGTCAGGAAAATATTTCTCCATCAAAGTCGTTCTTTAACTAACTTGTTCATCGAATAGAGAAGCTCGCGGCAATCCGATGTTCCGCGGCAATTCAAGCTTTTAAGAAAATACTAGGGCTGTTATCGATTAATTTAAATTTAATCGTTAACTTTTGAAAAAAATAACGATTAATTAATCGTTAATTTCGATTAAAGCCAAAATATAAATGTATGACGTCATTAAACTGAACATTTCAAGGTAGTTAAAAAAAACAGGTAATTGACTTTTTAAAAAAATTGAGTCATTTCCCCTGTCACAAAGACATTGAAAATTAAGAATATTTGGAACAAAATTTTTGACAATGTGTGGATACTTGATCGGATGTTTGTGCTGGAGATGGTACGTCAGCGATGTATTTGATCCTTTAAAAGAGAATTGTTTATGGCAGTGAACACAGTAAACTTTTTCACCATCTTCGACTTTGCCATCCGCAGTTAGCTTAAAAACAAAATTTTTGCTAATTTTTCTAGTTATATGTTTAAATTTAACTGCGCTGCTGCTGTCAGCCATTTTTTTAGTTGACGTCAGCCGGTCCACATTAAGTAATAAAATAAATTATAATATTACGCGGGAGAAGTTTGTACGTAAAAATATACATAAATTATTATTAGTTATTAATAATTTATTATTTATTAATAAAAATTTTTTAAAATATTATAAATATTTTCTTTAATTTTAATCGAATTTTTATCGATTAAAATAATTTTAATCGATAAAAAAATTAACGATTAATCGAGAAATTAATCGTTAATTTCCCGCAGCCCTAAAGGAAACAATTCGTTTCTCAATAGCTTTACTTAAGAACAGTTAGATTTGTAGTGACTTTGTGACGTCATTCTAATTAAAGGTTAAAAACAAAATCTGTGCTCAAAATTCCTGTTATATGTTTAAATTTAACTGCGCTGATGCTGTCAGCCATTTTTTAGTTGACGTCTGCCGGTCCACATAAATTAATAAAATAGATTATAATATTACGCAGGAGAAGTTTGTACGTAAAAAAATATATAAATTATAAATTAATAAAATATTATAAATATTTTCTTTAATTTTAATTGAATTTTTATCGATAAAATTTTTTAACGATTAATCGAGAAACTAATCGTTAATTTCCGCAGCCCTAGAAAATACATAAAAAACAATAGTTAACTTTAAAAAAAAATAACATCGTTGTCTTACTTTCAAAAAACAGAATTCGCTTGAATTACCTCGCACCTAAAAAAAACCCCGCTATAAATCTTCCAATTCCTTATCGGTTGTTAAACTTTAGTCATTTGAGTATAAAAATATCTAAAATTGAGCCAACTGTTGGCTTGAATTTTTTATTTTTTATTTAAGATTGGTCGTTGACAACCTGACAGGGTACGTCTTATTAATTGTACTCGGGGCTTGCTTTTTTGACCAGTTCAAAGTTGACAATGTGTCAATGATACGTGTCAAACAATGTTATCTGTGAGCTGAGCGGCTTCGCGGCGTCTTAGATATCTGACCGACGCCGCAAAGCAGTTTAGAATCACCGTGCAGCACATTTTGATAAGAATGAACTAATACCCATGTTTTTGGGGTCTAAAATTGTGAGGACAAAAAATGGATTCTGAGCAACTTTGGACATTTTTAAATCCTTTATATAGGCCTTGTCATAATATGGCGGAGAGCTATTAATAGAAATATTAGGGGCTATATTTATCTTTTTTAAGGATAGATTTCATAAAAATTTAATAAAAGCTACGAGTCAATGTGTACATGTAGGTATATGGAGAAGGATGTATTTTGTCAGCTATTTGTTAATTCTTAGTTAATTTAAGACAGCAAATTGGACTTGAAAATGGAAAAAACAGTTTCGTAATTTTATTATGCTAACAATTTTAAGAACATAGTGATTCGACTTCATTTACGCTGTACAACATTGTTCCGCTAAAATGTAATCTAAAGATAGAACATTACTCTTTGAGCTATGACGTTTTCCGGTCTTAGAAATGATCAAGTCTATTAACTCGTGGCGTCTGCTTGCTTGATTGATGCCTTGAATGCCGAAAAAACTTTGGATCGATTCTTAACACACTTCCTCGTATGCAAGCGAGCTGAAATTTTGCAGGCAGACTCGTGCCGATGACAAAAAATGAAGTACCAAAATTTCAGATCGATCAAATGTATAAATTAATGAATTTTTAGTTTAACTCTATTTATCTCTATGTAGCATGTTAATTTTTGTGCTAGAGTGTTGCGGTGCGTAATATATTGAACGTCTTTTTTAATTTCCTATTGCGCTGTGCGGTGCGTATTATATTGACGATACTTTTTAACAATATATTCCCGATCTGTAAATGTAGATGCTATTAATTGCTAATCTGTCTCGCGGTGCGCACTATGTTAAGCATGTTTTTATAACCCTATTCCCATTATCAAATAGAGATGAAATTTAGCAGGCAGACTGTAGAAGTTTCTTTTACTATAAATCCTTTATATATTTGAGACATAACTAAAAGTTTGGATTTTTGGATTGTCGTGCGATGCGTATTATAATGAACATTCTTTTAGTTATGTCTCGTACATAAAGGATTTATAGTCAAAAACTTGGTTTTTTACTTTTTTTTATTAAAGAAAAAATCCTTTATATTAACTCGTGTCGTCTGCTTGATTGATGCCTTGAATGCCGAGAAAAACAAGCGAGATGAAATTTTGCAGGTAGACTCGTGCCGATGATAAAAATAATGTATCAAAATTTCAGATCGATATAATTTACTGTAATTAAATTAATGAATTTTTAGATTATCTCTTTTTATCTCTATGTAGCATGTTAATTTTTTTCTAGAGTGTCGCGGTGCGTATTATATTGAGCAAACTTTTTAATATTTTTCTGTCGCCCGGTGCGTTGCGTATTATATCGACGATACTTTTAAAAAATATATTCCCGATCGTTGCGCATTATATTAAACATGTTTTACGAGACATAACTAAAATTTTGGATTTTTGGATTGTCTTGCGCTGCGTATTACAATGAACATACTTTTATTTATATCTCGTATATAAAGGATTTATAGTAAAAAAACTTGTTTTTTTACGTTTTAAAAATAATAAATATTTAGTACACGGACCAAGGAACCTTTAGAGGGAAAATGTGTGAACAGATAATAGATTGAACTAGGTGAATTTTTTTCGCAACGACTTTCTTGCTTTGACAGGTGGCTTTTTTGGGGGCTAGATCTTTCTTCACCTTGAGAGGTCGATTAAAAAAAACAAAACAACAACGTTTTCCTCAAATTGACAGGTGGCTTTTTTTTCCCGGTCAACTACAGTAATTTTTTCGGTCAACCATTGTATCTTTTTCGGTGAACTATACATTTTAAGTTTCTTCCTGCATGTTTGAGGGACAAGAACTATTCTAGGCACAGCCTAGTGTGGCACGGGCTCTAGTGACCTCTGCATGTTTTACGACTGGTGCTTTTAAATAAAACCAGAGAACCAACAAACAACGACTCCTCGGCTGTTACAAATCTCCTGGGAACGATGATCAATATCTCAGGTTATGGTGACTTTTGGGAGAATACAATTTCGAACGTGTTGTACAAAAAAGTCGGACAGCATAGCGATTAAAAAAAATCCTTGCGTTAATGGGTAAGAAAGGTCAAACTGATAAAGAAAATGTCCTCAGTCCCAAAAGCAAAGGCCCAAGACTAACACAACACCAACTGTAATAGCCCCTACCCCAAATCCTAACTCTAATTAACATGCACATAGGCCTAATCATAACCAATGTTCCCTTTCAGCTGCGTGGCCACGCAGATATCTGACCAACGCCGTGCAGCAATTTTGGATTACCGCGCAGCAAGTTTTGTAAAATATTACACACAAAAATGGATGCTGTGCAAGTTTGCACACGAGTTGTTGTTTTTTTTAGTTTTCACTCGGATCAATGAACCTTAGAGGGAACATTGGTCATAACCCATAACCCATAACCCATAACCCCTAGCCCCAACCAAGGCTACGTTGTGGCTGGTTCTATGCGCTGGATATTCATATTTCATATTATAAATTCCGGCAATAGTTTTTTATATAATTTTTTTTTAATTTAAGGGATTAAGAAATAGAATTTAAAAGATCAAACACGAAAAAAATCTTTTTGCTTAAAACATGTTATATTGTTGACATACTCAAAGAGTCGAACCTTACAGGGGCGGAAATACTAAGGGCTTTTTGCTTTGTTTTCAAACACGACTCATTTGAGGGTAGGCGTCTTTTCCGGCTCCCCTTCTGACTTGCTTAATTTTCTTAGAAGAAGTGTAAACAAAAATGACACCCACATCCTCGACCTCATTTTTTAGGTACGCCCATGAAACTGCACGTTATTTAGTTTTTTTTTAAAACTACGTCAAACGTTCAAATAAGACATGTTTGAACAAAAATCCGTCTGCGATATATGTCGCGATAACAAGAAATGTCTGTGGGATATTAATGAACACACACTCTAGGCAGCATTTGATAAGATATCTTTATACAAGATAAAATCGGCACCAATTCCTAAAGGACGCATCAACCATGAAGTGTTTACTAACGTAACTATTCTCTAAGGCAACATTAACATGCAATTTTAATATTTATTAATTAATTAATTTATTTATTTAACAGTGATTTTTTAAATTATTTTCCTCAAAAATTTAGTTCAATTTGCTAGTCATGGAAAAAGAAAATAATAAAATATAAAATGATACTAGTGTATTACCCGTCAAAACTAACGGAAGTTTTCAAAATAAATACATTTCAGCTGAAATCGATTAATTTTGAAAAAATACACGACAGAATAAAAAGTAATGTGATACAGAACTTTTATTTATCTGTATTTTATTCATTTATTCTCATATTGCACAATTTTATGTAGAACGTTTGAAAAGAGTTATTTTTGGTGCAGTAATTTGGTGCGCTGCTTTCTAAATTTATTAGCGTCATGGACAGACAGAGATACATTGCAAATTTTGTATGTTGATAATAGTAATAATAAAAATTGCGATAAGTTCATATAGAGAACACTGATATATGCTATATGCATTGAACTAAACGAATGAATACGTTGATCAAATTGATACGTTAATTCTATATAAATTATACCAAAAAAAAAGATATAAGAGCATTGAAAGCATTTAGTTCACTACAACTCATCGTGCATTTAAAAAAAAAGAATATTTCCGTGTATAGTGCTGAAAAAGAACCTCAGGTTAAGTGTTAATATTGCCCTGTAATATATAAACAACTGTGTTATTCTTATTTTCTCAAATACACTTTCTCTCTAGATATGCGCATAAGATGAAAAAATCTCTTGATCGTTCGTTTTTTGAACACATTTAAGGGAAGACCTCAGTCCATGTCGAGTTTATAATTCGACGCCGCCACTGGTTGAGCGTTAGTTTTGTTATCTTTAAGTGACCCAGATTATCTCATGTTAATAAAGACGGCATTTATAATTTTAAAAAAAAATTAAAAATTAGGAGCAATAAAATCCAGGTTTTTTTTTCAAACGCTTTTAATGCAGACCGTTAGTGTCTTTGTTCCCCGCGGTGTCGACACAATTTGGGCCTCGAGTCGTATGTCCACAATATCAAATATTTATTGTCCTGCTCACCGTTGCGTGACGAGAAAATCAATTCAAAAGCCTTTAAAACAATGGAATTGTACGTGAGTACCTCGGTGAGGGGCTGTCTTATAGCAAACAAAATAAATAATTGGGGGTTGGGGGGAAGGAGGTAATCAAATAGGGGAGGGAAGGGTGGGCAGGGTGTCCCGGTGGTGGGGGGGGGGTCCATACAAAGCAATAAACAGAGTGTCAACAGAGGTCCCGAGCTGAGCGTTGGTTTGGTTCTTTTAGGCACCGCTGGGGGGGATCGACTCTTGACGCCGACTTTTAGAATACAAAACCAATCTGTTAACATATTTGTTGTCCATGTGAGATAAAAAAAAACAACAACAAACAAACAGAAAAACAAACAACTGTTGTCAAGCGGCATGCGAGCTCGACTGGAGTACAGAGAGTCTAGCGTTCTAATCTCTGTGAAGTAGGGGATTTGTTCCCAGGACTAAGGGTGTCTCTGAGTCCACCCAGCTAGGAATGGGTACCAGACACTAGGTAGGTAGGGACATAAATGCGTCTGGGTACTGTGTCACAAAATTCCCTCTTTGCCATGGCCTGTGAACGCTGCGTCACTCGCAAACAGGCCAACCTGGTCTTCGAGTTTTAAAAATAAAATAGAATGCAAGAATCTTCAGCAAATGAAGGAGCATCTGTTATGATTAAATATATTATATATTAAAAGAAAAAAATGCACGCATTTTATTTTTAAATTTAATTTCATTTTTTTTCAAATATTATTTTAATTTAAATATAAGTTGTTTTTTTTCTTCACGTTTCTATTAACTCACTTTCGTTCCTGTTTGTCCACAATTTTTCAAATCTGCCAACGTAAAATTAAACCACTTCTGAAGGTACTAGAGATCTCAAAATTTTACCACAGATAGATCTTGGATGACAATGCATTGCATCAAAATTTCAGATCGATCGAATGTACCGTTATTAAATTATTGAAATTTTTAGTTTATCTATATATAAGCATATGACTCAGATGTATTATCCGTCTGCTCTTGTTTACATTACATTCACGTGCCGAGTTCACACCAACCCCGACCCCATCAACCACGTTTAACATCAAGGTGAGATCAGTCATTTCCAGTCTGTAAATGTTTGTCGGGCAATGCGTATTATATTTTTACATAATCAATACTTCAAAACTCACCATAGCATACACTTAGACTAAAAAGAATAAAATAAATAAAAGTAAATAAAAAAGATTTTAAAAAACCACGTTTTTATTAGCTGACTAAAAAGAAGAAAATAATTTTTAAAAATTCACAGAATTGTGCAGAAAAAACGTGGGCGTGCGCTTTATAGGCGTTTGACTAAAATGATTAGGGTTTACAAATGACGAGTAAGAAAATGAGTGAATTGAATAAGTTAAGCCTGAGAAGCACCCGCCCCACGTTTTTAGTCATATTACATCATAGTAATTGAGCATATAAGTTTGAAATTTTTATCAATCCAGAAAAAGATTGTTACTTCACAATTCTGTGAAAAAAATTATTATTTTCTTCTTTTTAGTCCGCTTTTAAAAACGTGGTTTTTAAAAATATTTTTTAAAATATACTTTTATTTATTTAAAAAGAAGAAGAGAAAAAAGAAAAGAGGAATTCTATCGTTTAACACCAAGGACATGGAATTTCCCAAAGCCAAAACCACTGGTTTCACTTGACGACGGCCGAACTACCACCAGCCAGTGCCGTCATTGATTGGTCATGTAGTGGGGCTGGAACATGCGAGGGTTGGGATGTGGGTGGGGGGGGGTGGGATCACGCACTCTCAGACACAGAATGAAGTAGCACGTGAGAGGTTCTGAATTACCCGATTGGTCGATCGATCGGAGAAGGGGGATAAGTCGGAAACAACCCAGCGGACTCCGTGGCAGGACCAACCAGGCTATCGAATCCTGTGGGCGATATGTGCATGTCGCTGGGCCGGTGGATAGATCACGGAGGAGAACCTAGCCCCAAGCCGACATCTGTGACTTTTCGCTGTGGGGAAAAATTTGTGATTAAAAGAAAAGATTTTTAAAAAAGATAAGGGTAAGTTTGTAATTATTAAATCGATTTTATTTTTTTTAAACCCTTCACCATGACTGCTTCAATAGAGTCTCAAATGCATTATATATAT
>CALYLW010001851.1:0-86948 GCA_944989445.1 Ampullaceana balthica
TGATAATTCTTAAAAATGCAGAGTTTCTAGTGCAACTTACAAGGTTTAAAATATCACGACACTTGTCTTCACTCCAAGATTTGTTTTTTTTCAACAATACATCAATCTTTTCTTTTCCCATTGAATTTTGGAAATCTGAAATTCTATCACAAATAGATTTTTTATTACAGTATTTGAGATATGTTTAATTTTTAAAGGCTCTGGATTTTTTCTTAACTTGCACTGACAAATTTGTAAAAAATAAATTTAAAAAATAATTGTTTGAATTTAATGGTATAATTAAGTTATTATACTATTACAACATTGTAATAAATTCTTAAATCCTTCTTTAACTACCAAGATCACTAAATAAGAACTGGTATACTGTTTCACAACATGATTTTTAAATTTTCATTGAATTCTTGTTCAGCTGAGACTGAGGCTGAGACTGAGGCTGAGACTGAGGCTGAGACTGAGGCTTAGACTGAAGCTGAGACTGAGGCTGAGACTGAGGCTGAGGCTGAGACTGAGGCTGAGACTGAGGCTGAGACTGAGGCTGAGACAGGCTGAGGCTGAGACTGAGACTGAGGCTGAGGCTGAGGCTGAGGCTGACTGAGGCTGAGGCTGAGACTGAGGCTGAGACTGAGGCTGAGGCTGACCTTGAGGCTGAGACTGAGGCTGAGGCTGACTGAGGCTGACTGAGGCTGAGACTGAGGCTGAGACTGAGGCTGAGACTGAGGCTGAGACTGAGGCTGAGACTGAGGCTGAGACAGACTGAGGCTGAGACTGAGGCTGGGGCTGAGACTGAGATATAGACTGAGACTGAGGCTGACTGAGACATAGACTGAGACTGAGACATAGACTGAGACTGAGACATAGACTGAGACTGAGGCTGAGACTGAGATATAGACTGAGACTGAGACAGACTGAGACTGAGGCTGAGACTGAGATATAGACTGAGGCTGAGACTAAGATATAGACTGAGACTGAGGCTGAGACTGAGACATAGACTGAGACTGAGACATAGACTGAGACTGAGGCTGAGACTGGGGCTGAGGCTGAGACTGAGGCTGAGACTGAGACTTACTTCTTTTCAAGACTGTAGGCTGCTAGACGCACTTTTCCTGTACCATCAATTAGAATATTGGATAACTGATAACAAATAATATCAACATTTTAAAATTTGTTGCACGTAATAATCCATGGTAACACAACTATAATAATTAGAGTGTTTATTTATATTTTACTCCTTTCAAGTTACATAGATTATTATACAGTTAAAATTATATGTATGTTTATTTTTAAATTACATTTTTAATATTCTTTTAAGTTCACATTAAAATTTATAATATAACAAAACTAAATCAATAAATTCTCAATATTATTTTTTAAATATGTGTGAAATAAATAACACTACATGTATTAAAATGAATAAGATGTAGTTACATTCAAGTTGCCATGAACAATTCTTCTCTGGTGCAGATATTTGAGAGCTTGTAAGATTTGGGCAGTGATAGATCTTAAAGATGCCAAATGCAGAGAGTGGCATGTTGTTGCCCCAATGTATGAGTACAAGTTGGTTTCACCAAAATATCCAACAAGTACCTGAAAGTATTTATTATATTAAGTCTATATAATTAGTAGGCCTATGAACGTTTTTTTAAATCCAGTAGCCGAAAAATTATCTTAAACTTAGTCAATCTTAAGTCAACACAGTTCATACAGACACATATATTCAAATTATGCCACTCTTTAACTTAAAGTGTGACCCCCCTCCGTCCCCCTTTTTTAGGTGCGTGACGTCATTTGTGATTAACAGAAGGAGTCTTTTGCTATGGGATCACGCCCGGAGCGAGCGAACGCGGTCGTTCATAAAATGGCCGACAAGTCGGCTCAGGCCATTCTAACGAAAATTCGCGGAAAGTTCATTACTTTTTTTTTATTTAAAAGTTTATTGTCTTTTTTTTTGTGTGGTGATTTTTCACCCAATTTATTGCTTTTATTATTGTTATATTTTTGGTTTTGCTTGTGCCCCCCCCTTTTTTTTCTATCTTATCTGTTACAGATGCTCTTTCTATACAGACGATTATTGCGTCCTACGCTTATCTATGGTTTGTGTTTAGTCCTGCATTTTTATTAGAGATTTAAATGTTGATAAATTGTTGGTTTTCCTGGTTTCTTCAGGCAACCCATTCCACGCCCGAATTCCGGACGGGAAGAAGGAAAACTTGTATGTGTTTGTTCTTGCATACGGAATAAGAAAGGTGTTTTTATCCTTATGTCTATCTGAGGGTTGTATTAAGTTATCTGAGGGTTGTATTAAGTTATCTGAGGGTTGTATTAAGTTATCTGAGGGTTGTATTAAGTTATCTGAGGGTTGTATTAAGTTATCTGAGGGTTGTATTAAGTTATCTGTCTGATTTGTTGCAGGAGAAGATTTTCTGAAAAGTGTTGAAGTGTGAAGTGAATTGTAAATAAGTGTGTGTGTGTGTGTGTCTTCCTCATCCCACCTCCCAACATCCAACAACACCTAACGCTGCTTGGTGAGTGTCTAACATCCAACAACACCTAACCCTGCTTGGTGAGTGTCTAACATCCAACAACACCTAACCCTGCTTGGTGAGTGTCTTAACACTTTACTTGCCCCTGAGCACTGCCTGTCCTCTTTTTTTTTCTCCATATTTTTCTTGAAATTTGTGCTGGCCTGGAACCAATTAATTAATTAATTCATTTCCCATAGACGTCCATAAAGTACGTCACGCGCCAGAGGAGGGGGGGAGGGGGTGTAAAACAGTGTGACAGTTTGTGACTGGGGGGAGGGGGGTCCGGCCATGTGTGACGTCATAGTGTTTTATATTAAATTTTAATTATTTTGTTAATTAAAAAAAAATTTCGAAAGTGTGACGTACTTTGGGGGGGGGGTGTCCGAGATTAGTGACAGTTTGTGACAGGGGGGAGTTAAAAATGGTCAAAAATAGCGTGACGTATTTTATGGACGGCCCTGTGGGAAATCGCTTTTCGCTTAGCGAACTCCTCGCTTAAGGAACGCACCACTGGTACTACTGGCTGGTACTACTGGCTGGTACCGCTGGCTGGTACCGATGTATGATTCTAAAAATACAGTTGACCTACTTGCAATATGACTTTCTCCGGAAGTGAACTTTGTCTCCAAGCCAAGTAAGGAATCAGATTTGGATGTTTCAAATTCAGCAATACTTTTATTTCTTCCCGGAATCTCCAAACCTTTATAAAATAGTTAACCGAGAACATAGAGAATAAAGCTTTTTAAAATAAAATTACAGAATCTCCGTCAGCTGTTTCAAATTAAAAATAATTTAAAACATTTTTAAAAAGTGTAGATTTTAATTAATTCATATATTTTTGTAGTGAATTTTATTAAAGATATTGATATTGATATCAACAGAAACAAACTGTAACATTATGTCTTGGTCTTAGACAACATTTTTAACATATTTCATAATTATAATGAGCAGCGTTAATAATTTAGATGTTAGGTTTAAAATTCAATCAACTGAAGTTGTCAGCAACGTCCGACAACTTGCCAGGTTGCCAGGTAGTATTGTCTCCAACTGCTATTGTGCGGTTTTGGGGGGGGGGTATTAGTAATAGCAATACCTATGGTATAATGCAAATAAAACATCAGAAAAGAAGTTATCAGCGACAAAATTACGAAGTTCAACAAGCAATCGGAAAATGGGTAGGTCAACATAATGAGAGAATATTGGGTAAACGTGGGTAAATGGGAACACGAGATGGCCGAACACAGATAAAAGGTAGGCTACACATGGTTGGCGTACCAAGAGTCCTGGGTTCAAGTCCCAGTATTCCCTGGCTAAAGATGTCCCTCAGTCCATCCCCTGGCATCAGTTAGTGAAACAAATGTGGCTAGACATTGTGCCACACGATTAACCTCGTATGCCGTGGACTGTTAACACTGCTTCAGTTGCCCAATAGGCCAGCATAGCATAGTCTGTACCTAACAAATAATGTGGCATGCAATAATCCTCCTGTAAAAAAGCGTCTGTAAAGTATTTTTTTTAAGCAACAGCAGCAAGCGGAGTGTCTTATCTTATCTTATCTATACAGACGCTCCTTCTATGCAGAAGATAGTTGCGTCCACAGACCATGACAGATGATCTGTTGGCAAGTGATGCAGCATTCACAGGCCACGGCTTTGTGGGTTCCACGCATTACCCAGCCGCCTAACTACATGTAGTGTTAGGTACCCATTCGGAGCGGGGTGACTCAGGGACGCCCTAGGCCCCGGGAACAAACCCTTGCCTTCACACGGATTCGAACCCGTGACCATCGGTACGACAGTCCAGTGCGCTGCCACTCGACTACCGCGTCCCGGTGTCAATCAGAAGGCAAGGTCAAGGTCTCGGGGAATGGGCCATTTGATTGTAGTAACATCCTTGCACACGGCACAAGGAATGGCAAATTGCGTTTGTAACAATATATATATACATAACATGAAAGAGCAAGCAAGACGTAGTCTTTAACGATAATAATACACCAGAGCAAGCAAGACGCAGGCAAACCCTCCCTTCCCTTTTTTGCCAATCATTGCTCTCGAGACATGCGCACTGCGGTTGAGCTACCGTGCCCCCCCCCCAACCTCCTGCACCAACAGCATGCACACGCCACAATAACATAATAAAGAATCAGAGAAATATTTGCTATTTAAAAAAAATCGGACTAAAGACAAGCGATTTTAAAAGTTTGGAATAGTTGATTGTGCGTTACAACCGTACGAAGCAGAATGGAATATGTGCCTCCATAGCTCAGTGGCTAGAGCACTGGTCTTGTAAACCAGGGGTCGTGAGTTCAATCCTCACTGGAGGCTACTTTTTGAATGTTCCAAATTTACACTTTGTTTTACATTTAAATGATTTGTGTAATTTGTGGAATTCACAGTGCCTTAAAAATGGTAAGTTTTCATAGTGCATACTCTCATTTCCAGTCGTTGACTCAAGAAAGTATATAGTTTAGAATGTGTCGTATACATCATAAAGATTTAGCATGGACTTGAATAGAACATGGAATAATTTTTTTTAAATCTGACCTTGAAACCAGAAGTCGTCAGTTCAATTCTCAATTTAATCTTTAAAGTAATTAATAAGTTTGCTACAGGGACGTTTGGACAACGCCAGAGCAAGCAAGACGCAGACAACCCCCCCCCTTTCTTTTTATTGCCCATCGTTGTTCTCGAGACAAGCGTACAGGGGTTGAGCTACCTACCCCCTCTTGCACCACCTTTGTTTGCCAGCCATGCACACACCCCAAAAAGCTCTGAGCCAGCTCCACACCCCAACAAGCTCTGAGCCAGCTCCACACCCCAACAAGCTCTGAGCCAGCTCCACTTTGGTTGATTTGCTTTGCTAACCGATGTGTCTCATTGCTCTCTTCTTTGAACCACGTTGTCTCCCGTTGTTCTGATGTCTTTGTGCCGTTGTTTGTGCCCGTTCTTTTCCACCTTTGTTCGAACATGGCCACCGCTTCGCATTTATTTCATGTATCTAATGGGAAGTTATCTTCTTATCTTATCTTATCTATACAGACGCTCCTTCTATGCAGAAGATAATTGCGTCCACAGACCCTGACGGATGATCTGTTGGCAAGTGATGCAGCGTTCACAGGCCACGGCTATGAGGGTTCCACGCATTACCCAGCCGCCTAACTAGTGTTAGGTACCCATTCAGAGCTGGGTGACTCAGGGACGCCCTAGGCCCCGGAAAAAATCCTTGCCTTCACATGGATTCGAACCCGTGACCATCGATACGCCAGTCGAGCGCGCTGCCACTCGACCACGATGTAATGTGGATTACAAGACTTAACCCCCCCCCCTTTTTCCTTTAAGTACGCCAATGATTAAAGACTTCGCCTCCTTTAAGCACACCTCTGATTAAAGACTTGGCCCCCTTAGGTACGCCACTGATTAAAGAATATTGGCCCGACGGACGGGCAGTTCAAGACAAAAGCGTGTAATAAAACAACCCCGTAAAAACAAAGTTTTTGACTATAAATCCCTTATGTATGAGACATAACTAAAAGTATGGATTATGTTCAAACGCGACAAACATTTACAGACTGAAATCGAATTATCTCCTCTGGCTTTAAAAAACAGGGGGAGGGGGTGTGGACATCGACGGATGGCCTCAACTGGCACGTGGAAGAAAAACAATAAACTGTGAAATTGAATTACATATGTTGTATAGAGATAAACTAAAAATGCATTAAGTTAATTACGGTACGTTCGATCGATCTGAAATTTTGATACAATGCATTGTTAGGTGACACGAGTCTATGTGCCAAATTTCAGCTCGATCGGATCACGGGAAGTGGGTCATTTTTGACATTTGTTTTTCCGCCCGCCCGCCCAAGACAGAGATGATGACAGACAGAGAGAGATGGCGGTGAAGTTAATATAAGGGATTTAATAAAACCCAAAAGGGGGGGGGGTGGGAGAGGGTAAAGAAAGGTCTTGTCACCGATCGCTGGGCCGAGCTCACCGTGACACGCCAAATGTAAACAAAAGCACGCCGGCTTACCTGGTTTAAGCACGAGATGTGTTCACCGGTGGCTGGCCTGAAGTCAAGTGACCCGTAAAATGTAAGCGATAGCGACCTCTGCATATAGTTTATATAGATAAACTAAACATGCATTAATTTAATTACAGTACGTTCGATCGATCTGAAATTTTGATACGATGCATTGTTAGGTGAGACGGGTCCGTGTGCCAAATTTCAGCTCGATCGGATGACGGAAAGTGGGTCATTTTTGACGTTTGTTTTTCCGCCCGCCCAAGACAGAGATGACGACAGAGACGGCCGCGAAGTTAATATAAGGGATTTAAAAAGTAATGGAAGCGATCGTCAGTCGAAGTCTGACAGCTCCATAAAAAGATGGACTCACATGTTAACAACAGTTTTATTGAGCGCTCAGCAGCATGTAAGCTGTTACACTGTTACGTGTCTTCTCTTTCAAATGTACATCATAAACGTGTGAATCTTGTGACAGGAAATCAATACGACTTTGACCTTTGACCTACAATACCCAGAAGTAAATAAATTGTTATTGTTCCTTAAGTTGTCTGTGAAAGGGGATGAAATATAGTTGCAAGATGCTTAAGTGGGGGGGGGGAGGGGCGCTGAATTATTGGTAGATGATATGTTGGGGGCAGAGGCGGAGCAAAAAGTTTAATTTTAAAAAAGATTTGACATCCAGTGTTTTCTTTGTTAATCGAAAATCTTCATTTCATTCAATAGTCGACTATTATGGTATTTTAGTGTTATTTTGTTATAGAGAATAATAGCTCTATACTCTCTCCCTACTTCTTGTTGCACAATGTTCTATAGAACAGCTAATGAAATTATCCAGGCTTGATTTAACTGTGCTACAGCAGCAGTCAGTGTTTAGAATGACCTTTCACCCTCATTAGGAATACACATAAAATTAGAAAGTTTAAGTTTAACAGAAACCTGAGTGATTAAATCATTTTGATCGATAAAACATGTCATTTAATTAAAAGTAAAAGACTTGCTTAGCTACTGCCACAACAAAAGTGTTGTATGCTTGCTTTCTCGTCACATAATCTTACTGTCCTCTCCTGTACAACATTGTTTCAAATTGTAGGATTTTGATTTTTGTTAGTTTGCAGGCGAAGGCTTATCGCCGACACGTTCGTTCCTTTATTTAGTGTAACTTTCACGTTTTCCAACCCCCACCCCATTTGTCTTATTTCTTTCTACCTAATCTAATTACACCCCAACCCCAATTTTGATCATTTCTCTCGTCTACCCGAAACATAGTCCATAGCTTGACCAACACGTCATCAGCAATGAAATACTGGAAAGGTCAGCGTTAGCGCCAACCATTGGCTGGTATATTGAAAGGAAAAGATGGAGATGGACAGCAGACAGACATCACTAGACTACAGTCTGTTACATCACTTGATCATAGTCTATTACACCACTAGACCACAGTCTATTACATCACTAGACCACAGTCTATTACATCACTAGACCACAGTCTATTACATCACTAGACTACAGTCTATTACATCACTAGACCACAGTCTATTACATCACTAGACCACAGTCTATTACATCACTAGACCACAGTCTATTACATCACTAGACCACAGTCTATTACATCACTAGACCACAGTCTATTACATCACTAGACCACAGTCTATTACATCACTAGACCACAGTCTATTACATCACTAGACCACAGTCTATTACATCACTAGACCACAGTCTATTACATCACTAGACAACAGTCTATTACATCACTAGACCACAGTCTATTACATCACTAGACAACAGTCTATTACATCACTAGACCGCACTAGACAGCAACTTAATTGAAATCCTGAGTATAAAAGAAATTAAGAAAATAAAACGGTATTGCATGTTGTTTTTTGTTTTTGTTTGTTTGTTGTTGTTTTTTTAGTTTTAAATTTTATTGTTATTATTTTGTTTTTGTCTGCGCATGCCTACATGAAGGATGTTACAATCTGATATCATGACACTTGAATATAATCCCGCCCAACTGTCGTTAATACATCATTATGATCATGTTAGTTAACAGCTTGAATATAATCCCGCCCAACTGTCGTTAATACATCGTTATGATCATGTTAGTTAACAGCTTGCACTGAATTTATTACCACAGGCTTGGATTAACCTATAGGCAAACAAGTCACGTGACTTGGGCATCAAGCGTTTTGGGGGGGGCAACACAATCCTCAAGAAAAATTTGTATATTGTCCATAATCGACATGACGTTAGCAAACCGCAAATTTAATATTAAATCGCACAAAGGCGATTACATGGAAGGCTGATTGAGGGAAAGCCAAGGGCCCCCAATGATTTAGACTAAATTAAGGGACCCCAAACTTATTAAACTGTATAATAAAGTGGCTGGACAGGGCCCCAGGTGGAATTGCAGCCAGGGGCCCCGTGCAATCTTAATCCACACCTAAAATCGCTTTTAAAGGGACAAATGAAAAATTTGGATCTTTACAAAATTGAATTTTTCTAGGGTTACAGGAGTTGGTCAGTCAGTTTGATCCCTAAGGTTGCTGGAGTTGGTCAGTCAGTTTGATCCCTAGGGTTGCTGGAGTTGGTCAGTCAGTTTGATCCATTTTTAGCTTCACACATTGAGAAATAAGAAAATTCTGGAAAAAGAAATCCTTCTTATGTATCCCAAACTATATGTGAAGAACTGATTAAAATTATGTCCCCATAAGTCCATCAAGTAATTATAGATGAAGTAAAGGCTTCCGGTTATTTCAGCTTGTCAATACCCGATATTTCACTTATAGATCAGTTAAGCGTTGTTCTTCGATATGTGGTAGATGGAGAGCCCATTGAGCGCTTTTTGACTTTCTTGGAGCTGCAAAGTCACACCGGTGAAGGTATGGCTAAGCAAGAGTTGCAGTACTTACGTGAAGTTTGCAATATTGATTTTGCAAAATGCAGAGGTCAGTCCCGGATAACGCAGCTAATATGTCTTGGTATTACAAGGGCATGCAGAACAAAATTCTAGAGGAAAATTAGTTTTCTATCTACATACCCTTGTGCTACCCATTCACTAAATCTGGTAGGCAGAAGTGCCGTTGACTCTTGTTTAGAGGCAGTAAACTTCTTCCATACAGTGCAACTGATCGATACTTTTTTCTCAGCTTCAACCCAACAGATGGAAGATTCTGAAAGGATGCTTTGTGGATTGAACGCTGGTAAACTCTCTTTCCGATACCAGATGGGAAGCACATGCTGTTGGAACTAAAGCTATTCTAAAGTCTCATCCTCAGATTATAGAAGCGTTAGAGTGTTTACAATAAGACATGTCACAGAAAGGGGACACCAGAAGACAGCAGACAAAAATTGCAAAGAAGATACAAGAATTAGAATTTGCTCTCACGCTTGTCTTTTGGGAAGAAGTGTTACATTTTCACAGATTCAGTCAAGCTCTACAAAATGAGCACGTGAACTTGAAAACGTGTGCTGATTTGTATTCTTCACTAGCAGATCACTTGAATGAAAGACAGTGGTCATTGATGGTGATGCCCCTGAGGTATCTCTGACAGCCAGAGACAAATTTCGTATATTTGCTTTTTACGCCATTGTTGACAAACTTGAGACAGAGATGGTAGATGAGGATAGGTATATAATGATATAGCAGTTAGATTTTCTTGTCTGGTCGATGTAACACAAACATCTCAGTGTTGTGTATGACTAATAAATGCTTATCCTGAAGATCTGAACAATAATTTATATACTGAACTACAAAAGTTACACTCATATATTCGCCACAAGTTTCGTGCATCAAAATCTGAAAACAACACGTTGAGCCATGCATAATTATACCAAGTAATAGAGACAACATCCAGTTTGCTTTTCCAATGTAGAAAGGGACTTGCGCATATTTTTAACATTAATGTTTAAGAACGTTTAAACTGAGCGCTCTTTTTCTCAGTTAAAACGTACAAAAATTCTAAGTAGATCAATAATGAAATAAGAAAGGCTTGATTCCTTATCTTTGCTGATGATTGAGACAGACATTTTGCGCAAAATTAACTTTGATAATGTACTTTTCCAGATGTAAATCTAGAATAAAGAACTTTAAATGTAAAGGTTTGCTTTCTCTGACTTTCTCATATATTAAGAAAGTTACAGTATGTTTGTCTATTATTATTACAAAATTAATTAAATATTAATTTTAATACAGAAATAACTTATCGTAGGTTTTATTTGAGTGATACTAGTACAAACATATGTGTTAACAGCGGCGTCACTAGGGTGGGTGTCATCCAGTTCGGTAGGTCATGGTGTCACCCCCTCACAACTTACCCCATAGACCTCCTCCGAGTATGTCAATGCCAAATAACGAGGCATACAGAATTTTACCCTTTGGTGTCACCCGGTGCAGTCCGCACCTCCCGCAATCCCTTGTGACGCCCCTGTGTGTTAACAACTGTTTTGTTTTGTTAGTTGGTTTGCTTGATATTGAACATACCAGCAGTCAATGGGGCATCGGGGCAGAAGGGGGCACCAATGTGGGTTTGTGCCTCGGGCACCAAGATGGCTTAATCCGGCCCTGGATATGTGAGTCTTATTACCACTGGGTATCGACATGTAAGTCTTATTACCACTGGGTATCGACATGTAAGTCTTATTACCACTGGGTATCGACATGTAAGTCTTATTACCACTGGGTATCGACATGTAAGTCTTATTACCACTGGGTATCGACATGTAAGTCCTATTACCACTGGGTATCGACATGTGAGTCTTATTACAACTGGGTATCGACATGTAAGTCTTATTACCACTGGGTATCGACATGTAAGTCTTATTACCACTGGGTATCGACATGTAAGTCTTATTACCACTGGGTATCGACATGTAAGTCCTATTACCACTGGGTATCGACATGTGAGTCTTATTACCACTGGGTATCGACATGTGAGTCTTATTACCACTGGGTATCGACATGTAAGTCCTATTACCACTGGGTATCGACATGTAAGTCTTATTACCACTGGGTGTCGACATGTAAGTCTTATTACCACTGGGTATCGACATGTAAGTCTTATTACCACTGGGTATCGACATGTAAGTCCTATTACCACTGGGTATCGACATGTAAGTCTTATTACCACTGGGTATCGACATGTGAGTCTTATTACCACTGGGTATCGACATGTAAGTCTTATTACCACTGGGTGTCGACATGTAAGTCTTATTACCACTGGGTATCGACATGTAAGTCTTATTACCACTGGGTATCGACATGTGAGTCTTATTACCACTGGGTATCGACATGTAAGTCTTATTACCACTGGGTATCGACATGTAAGTCTTATTACCACTGGGTATCGAAATGTAAGTCTTATTACCACTGGGTATCGACATGTAAGTCTTATTACCACTGGGTATCGACATGTAAGTCTTATTACCACTGGGTATCGACATGTAAGTCTTATTACCACTGGGTATCGACATGTAAGTCTTATTACCACTGGGTATCGACATGTAAGTCTTATTACCACTGGGTATCGACATGTAAGTCCTATTACCACTGGGTATCGACATGTGAGTCTTATTACCACTGGGTATCGACATGTGAGTCTTATTACCACTGGGTATCGACATGTAAGTCCTATTACCACTGGGTATTGACATGTAAGTCTTATTACCACTGGGTGTCGACATGTAAGTCTTATTACCACTGGGTATCGACATGTAAGTCTTATTACCACTGGGTATCGACATGTAAGTCCTATTACCACTGGGTATCGACATGTAAGTCTTATTACCACTGGGTATCGACATGTGAGTCTTATTACCACTGGGTATCGACATGTAAGTCTTATTACCACTGGGTGTCGACATGTAAGTCTTATTACCACTGGGTATCGACATGTAAGTCTTATTACCACTGGGTATCGACATGTGAGTCTTATTACCACTGGGTATCGACATGTAAGTCTTATTACCACTGGGTATCGACATGTAAGTCTTATTACCACTGGGTATCGAAATGTAAGTCTTATTACCACTGGGTATCGACATGTAAGTCTTATTACCACTGGGTATCGACATGTAAGTCTTATTACCACTGGGTATCGACATGTAAGTCTTATTACCACTGGGAATCGACATTTAAGTCTTGAGCCTTATTTCGATTACATTCTAATATACACCCTTTACCCAAACACCTGCTCGACCCTTACAGACCCACCCCCAATTCCCCGACACCTTCTCCCACCTATTTCCTCTTCTACTAAAACCACTGATATAAATATGTGCAACAAAAATGTAAGCATCTCTCCTGTGGTCAAACCTACCACCCCCTCACCCCACCCCACCCCACCCCCAGTGGATATAATGCATCACCTCCTGGATAATTTTTTAAAGATTTATAAATAAAGCAATGTTTTACTAACTCTTTGTTCAGATCGGCATGCAGGGCTTCTGGGAATGAATGCCAACCTTCTCACCTCCTTAAAAATATTTAATGTTTAAATGAATATTAAAGTTTCTGCATTCCTAAAGGCAGTGATTTATGCTTTCTTCAGTACACTGCGACAATCGTCTCTAGGTCCTTTCAGTAACATTCATTCTCTAAATTTAGATTTAAACTTTTTAATACTAATATATAGGCTATATATATACACACACACACACACTATGGCGGATTAAGGGGGGGGGCTGAACGGGCTAAAGCCAGGGGCCCCCGATGATTTAGGGCCCCCAAACTTAGCATATTTTATAATAAATGTGGACAAATGTATACATGAATTGCTGAAAATATGATAAATTAATAAAATCTCATCTATTAAAATGATATCTTTTCCCACACGATAGTCTTAGCAGTTAGCAGTCAAAAAACCTAATTTGATAGGCTCAATAACAGAAATTATTAAAGAATATTATATATATTTTTTAAATTGACAACCCAAAATGAGCTCTCGTGGCCGAATGTGACGTACTAAGTCTTATGGTGCAAGCGGTAGCGGGTTCGATCCCCGGGTGGGGTGTGAATTTTTTTTTCATGTGATTTTTAATTTTATAAATTGTCTTTTACACTCAATTTTAGGATACCGACAAAAAGTTATTTCTTCGAATTCGTTTTTTTTCATGAATAATCATTTTGGATGAATATTTACAAGTTACAGTCTTATATTAGCTGCTAGCAATCATTTTATCTAAAGGTACACTGGCTGGATAGGGCCCCAGTTTGAATTGCAGCCAGGGGCCCCGTGCAGTCTTAATCCGCCCCTGCACACACACACAGTCGGAGCTCTCTAAGTCGAACTCAATAGGACCCGAAAGAAAATTCGACGGAGTTTTCGAGTTAGGGAAAATGGCATAATAGGCGCAGATTAATCAATGACAATGTTGATATGAGAAATAAGGGGTGGGGGCCAACCTTGCCGGCTAGAAGGCTTAAGACCAAAGAGAGGCGGTGTCTGATGTTTCATATGAAAGGAAGCCAACTTGCTTTGACATACCGATACAAGCCCGTGAGAGGAGACACCTTCCGGGTGACACCATCACAAGGGGTGACACCAAAATGTAAAATTTTGTGTTCCCGTTATCTGGCACTGGAAGACTCGGAGGAGTTCTATGGGTTAAGTCGTGAGCAATACCGCGCAGAAATTTAGTAAAATATTGCACACAAAATGGATGCTGTGCAACTTTACACACAAGTTTTTTTTTACTCTGTACACGGAACAAGGAACCTTAGAGGGAACATTGCACATGGACCAACGAACCTTAGAGGGAACATTGGTCGTGAGGGGGTGACACCATGAGATACCGCCCCGGGTGACACCAACCCTAGTGACGCCTCTGCTGTGTTATAAGTGAGTGTGAAAGACAACGGTTAAGACATTCGTTTCATCTCCCTCGAAAGAAATAGATGTATAAGAACGCTGAATTCTGAATGGTTAAACAGAATATTTATGAAGTAGATAGAATTCCTCCGCTTGGCCGCTCAGTCAAGTAGAACAGAGTTACTGGTCCTGTCCATTACCTGCCAAATTCACTATGACGTCGGAAACAAGAATAGAACCTAATAGGACAGGCAGTTGTATACATTATATTCAAAAGTACACCCCCCCCCCTTTCCCATATGCAGTATCACGGGCATTGTCTTTTTACCACGTTTTTTATTAACTTGCTTTCGTTCCTGTGTGTCCACAATTTTTCAAATCTGCCAACGTAAAATTAAACCTTTTCTGATGGTCCTAGAGATCTCAAATTTTTACCACAGATATATCTTGTATGAAAATGCATTTTATCAAAATTTCAGATGGATCGAATGTACCGTTATTAAATTATTGAACTTTTTAGTTTATCTATATATAAGCCTATGTATTATCCGTCTGCCCTTGTTTACATTACATTCACGTGCTGAGTTCACACCAACCCCGACCACATCAACCATGTTTAACATCAAGGGGAGATCAGTCATTTCCTGTCTTTACATGTTTGTCGAGCAATGCGTATTATATTTGAACATAATCAATACTTCAAAACTCACCATAGCATACACTTAGACTAAAAAGAATAAAATAAATAGAAGTTAAAAAAAAAGATTTTTTCAAAACCACGTTTTTATAAGCGGACTAAAAAGAAGAAAAATTTTTTTTTAAATGTAACATAAGTACTATGATGTAATATGACTAAAAACGTGGGCGGGCGCTTTTTAGGCGTTTGGCTAAAATGATTAGAGTTTACAAATGACGAGTAAGAAAATGAGTGAATTGAATTAGTTAAGTCTGGAGCCTGGAGCGCCAGCCCCACGTTTTTAGTCATATTACATTATAGTACTTGTCCGCTTATAAAAACGTGGTTTTTTAAAATCTTTTTTTTACTTCTATTTATTTTCATACACACGGGATCGTGACGTCATATCGTTCATAATACTATACATACGATCAAGTGCCGGTAGAGTTGAATATAAGATTTAAGGCGCTTTTACATTCCTCTAATATACCAACAAAATTAAAACGTGTATCATAAATCCTGTTCTATTATCTCACCTGCTCATGTAGTTCACCTGTTCTAATATCTCACCTGCTCATGTAGTTCACCTGTTCCAATCTCACCTTCTCATGTAGTTCACCTGTTCTATTATTTCACCTGCTCATGTAGTTCACCTGTTCTAATATCTCACCTGCTCATGTAGTTCACCTGTTCTAATATCTCACCTGCTCATGTAGTTCACCTGTTCTAATATCTCACCTGCTCATGTAGTTCACCTGCTCTAATATCTCACCTGCTCATGTAGTTCACCTGTTCTAATATCTCACCTGCTCATGTAGTTCACCTGTTCTAATATCTCACCTGCTCATGTAGTTCACCTGCTCTAATATCTCACCTACTCATGTAGTTCACCTGTTCTATTATTTCACCTGCTCATGTAGTTCACCTGTTCTAATATCTCACCTGCTCATGTAGTTCACCTGCTCTAATATCTCACCTGCTCATGTAGTTCACCTGTTCTAATATCTCACCTGCTCATGTAGTTCACCTGTTCTAATATCTCACCTGCTCATGTAGTTCACCTGCTCTAATATCTCACCTGCTCATGTAGTTCACCTGTTCTAATATCTCACCTGCTCATGTAGTTCACCTGCTCTAATATCTCACCTGCTCATGTAGTTCACCTGTTCTAATATCTCACCTGCTCATGTAGTTCACCTGTTCCAATATCTCACCTGCTCATCTAGTTCACCTGTTCTAATATCTCACCTACTCATGTAGTTCACCTGTTCCAATATCTCACCTGCTCATGTAGTTCACCTGTTCTAATATCTCACCTGCTCATCTAGTTCACCTGTTCCAATATCTCACCTGCTCATGTAGTTCACCTGTTCTAATATCTCACCTGCTCATCTAGTTCACCTGTTCCAATATCTCCCCTGCTCATGTAGTTCACCTGTTCTAATATCTCACCTGCTCATGTAGTTCACCTGTTCTAATATCTCACCTGCTCATGTAGTTCACTTGTTCTAGTATCTCACCTGCTCATGTAGTTCACCTGTTCCAATATCTCACCTTCTCATGTAGTTCACCTATTCTAATATCTCACCTGCTCACGTAGTTCACCTGTTCTAATATCTCACCTGCTCATGTAGTTCACCTGTTCCAATCTCACCTGCTCATGTAGTTCACCTGTTCCAATCTCACCTGCTCATGTAGTTCACCTGTTCTAATATCTCACCTGCTCATGTAGTTCACCTGTTCTAATATCTCACCTACTCATGTAGTTCACCTGTTCCAATCTCACCTGCTCATGTAGTTCACCTGTTCTAATATCTCACCTGCTCATGTAGTTCACCTGTTCTAATATCTCACCTGCTCATGTAGTTCACCTGTTCCAATCTCACCTGCTCATGTAGTTCACCTGTTCTAATATCTCACCTGCTCATGTAGTTCACCTGTTCTAATATCTCACCTGCTCATGTAGTTCACCTGTTCCAATCTCACCTGCTCATGTAGTTCACCTGTTCCAATCTCACCTGCTCATGTAGTTCACCTGTTCCAATCTCACCTGCTCATGTAGTTCACCTGTTCTAATATCTCACCTGCTCATGTAGTTCACCTGTTCTAATATCTCACCTACTCATGTAGTTCACCTGTTCCAATCTCACCTGCTCATGTAGTTCACCTGTTCTAATATCTCACCTGCTCATGTAGTTCACCTGTTCTAATATCTCACCTGCTCATGTAGTTCACCTGTTCCAATCTCACCTGCTCATGTAGTTCACCTGTTCCAATCTCACCTGCTCATGTAGTTCACCTGTTCTAATATCTCACCTGCTCATGTAGTTCACCTGTTCTGTTATCTCACCTGCTCGTGTAGTTCACCTGTTCTAATATCTCACCTGCTCATGTAGTTCACCTGTTCTAATATCTCACCTGCTCATCTAGTTCACCTGTTCCAATATCTCACCTGCTCGTTTAGTTCACCTGTTCCAATATCTCACCTGTTCTAATATCTCACCTGCTCGTTTAGTTCACCTGTCTTCTCAGCAAGAAATTTGGATTTTTTACCAGAAGTTTTACTCCTGAAAATCCACTTAACAATCGCAACCAACTGCCCGGTAGTAAGATCCAACCCGGTGTAAATGGTATAGTAATTCTTACACTTGCCTGCAATCATAAAAGACAAAATATTTATTTACGATCCCCTTTGTAAGTGTATTTAAGGAATACATCGGATTTGTAAGTATTAACAAAAATATATTTCCCCTGTCAAAAATTTCAACTTAAAATTTTAACGCAAGTGTTAAGAAACTTGATGCCTCTGCATGTTACATGAACAGTCTCAAGTTCACAAAATTATTTGTAGTTCAAATTGAAAGATGAACGCCTCACCAATGCACCTGCCACTCACTACTCTCCTCCCGGAGGACTTGCCGAGAAATGTCCTTGACCTTGTGTTGATCATTGTTAAATTCTACTTGCAATGTTGGCATCCGAATATTTCAGCATTTATTAGAGTGGTTGGGGCCACTTGGGGGGGGGGTTGGGCTGTAATAGATATAACTGTGTTATTATAAAGTATAGATAGACACTGAGCCATTTAGTTAAGGTTCACAAACTTTTCTAATTCACTTCTTCACCTGGAGAATTTTAAGTTTCGATCCCCTCTTTCTGTATCAAAAATGGACATTTAAAATTAAAAAGAAGCATTTTCATGAATAATTGACAAGACTCGTCTATAGTGTTGAGATGTGGCGCTATTTTCCAGAATTTATCTCTCCGTGTAGTAACTGGCTGAGAACACACCATCTGCTTTCAGTTACTGGCCACACATACAATCTGCCTTCAGTTATTGGCCACACACACAATCTCCCTTCACTTACTGTCCGAGCACACACAATCTGCCTTCAGTTACTGCCCGAGCACAAACAATCTGCCTTCAGTTACTGCCCGAGCACACACAATCTCCCTTCACTTACTGCCCCAGCACACACAATCTGCCTTAAGTTACTGCCAAAGCACACACAATCTGCCTTCAGTTACTGGCTGAGCACACACAATCTGCCTTCAGTTAAGGCCACACACATCATCTGTCTTCAGTTACTGGCCACACATACAATATGCCTTCAGTTATTGGCCACACACACAATCTCCCTTCAGTTACTGCCCGAGCACACACAATCTGCCTTCAGTTACTGCTCCAACACACACAATCTGCCTTCAGTTACTACTCCAACACACACAATCTGCCTTCAGTTACTGCCCAAGCACAAACAATCTGCTTTCAGTTACTGACCGAGCACAAACAATCTGCCTTCAGTTACTGCCCGAGCACACACAATCTCCCTTCACTTACTGCCCCAGCACACACAATCTGTCTTCAGTTACTGGCCACACATACAATCTGCCTTCAGTTATTGGCCACACATACGATCTGTCTTCAGTTACTGGCCACGCATACAATCTTCCTTCAGTTACTGGCCACACATAGCTTCAGTTACTGGCCACACATACAATCTGCCTTCAGTTATTGGCCACACATACGATCTGTCTTCAGTTACTGGCCACGCATACAATCTTCCTTCAGTTACTGGCCACACATACCTTCAGTTACTGGCCACACACACAATCTGCCTTCAATTACTGCCAAAGAACACACAATCTGCCTTCAGTTACTGTCTGAGCACACACAATCTGCCTTCAGTTACTGGCTGAGCACACACAATCTGCCTTCAATTACTGGACACACATATAATCTGCCTTCAGTTACTGGCCACACACACAATCTGCCTTCAGTTATTGCCCGAGCACACACAATCTGCCTACTGTTACTGCCCTAGCACACACAATCTGCCTTCAGTTACTGCCCAGGCACACACAATCTGCCTTCAGTTACTGCCAAGGAACACACAATCTGCCTTCAGTTACTGCCCCAGCACACACAATCTGCCTTCAGATATTGCCCGAGCACACACAATCTGCCTACTGTTACTGCCCTAGCACACACAATCTGCCTTCAGTTACTGCCCAGGCACACACAATCTGCCTTCAGTTACTGCCAAGGAACACACAATCTCCCTTCACTTACTGCCCCAGCACACACAATCTGTCTTCAGTTACTGGCCACGCATACAATCTGCCTTCAGTTACTGGCCACACACACAATCTGTCTTCAGTTACTGGCTGAGCACACACAATCTGCCTTCAATTACTAGCCACACATACAATCTGCCTTCAGTTACTGGCCACACACACAATCTGCCTTCAGTTACTGACCACACATACAATCTGCCTTCAGTTACTGGCCACACACACACAATCTGCCTTCAGTTATTGGCCACACACACAATCTGCCTTCAGTTACTGGCCACACATACAATCTGCCTTCAGTTACTGGCCACACACACAATCTGCCTTCAGTTACTGGCCACACACAATCTGCCTTCAATTACTGGCCACACATACAATCTGCCTTCAGTTACTGGCCACACACACACAATCTGCCTTCAGTTACTGGCCACACATACAATCTGCCTTCAGTTACTGGCCACACTCACAATCTGCCTTCAGTTACTGGCCACACATACAATCTGCCTTCAGTTACTGGCCACACACACAATCTGCCTTTAGTTATTGGCCACACATACAATCTGCCTTCAGTTACTGGTCACACATACAATCCGCCTACAGTTACTGGCCACCCACACAATCTGCCTTCAGTTACTGGCCACACACAATCTGCCTTCAATTACTGGCCACACATAGAATCTGCCTTCAGTTACTGGCCACCCACACAATCTGCCTTCAGTTACTTGCCACACACAATCTGCCTTCAATTACTGGCCACACATAGAATCTGCCTTCAGTTACTGGCCACACATACAATCTGCCTTCAGTTACTGGCCACACACAATCTGCCTTCAATTACTGGCCACACATACAATCTGCCTACAGTTACTGGCCACCCACACAATCTGCCTTCAGTTACTGGCCACACACAATCTGCCTTCAGTTACTGGCCACACATAGAATCTGCCTTCTGTTACTGGTCACACATACAATCTGCCTTCAGTTACTGGCCACACACAATCTGCCTTCAATTACTGGCCACACATACAATCTGCCCACAGTTGCTAGCCACACTCACACTCTGCCTTCAGTTACTGGCCATACACACAATCTGTCTTCAGTTACTGGCCACACTCACAATCTGCCTTCAGTTACTGGCCACACTCACACTCTGCCTTCAGTTACTGGCCACACACACAATCTGCCTTCAGTTACTGGCCACACACACAATCTGTCTTCAGTTACTGGCCACACTCACAATCTGCCTTCAGTTACTTGCCACACACACAATCTGCCTTCAGCTACTGGCCACACACACAATCTGTCTTCAGTTACTGGCCACACATACAATCTGCCTTCAGTTACTGGCCACACATATAATCTGCCTTCAGTTACTGGCTGAGCACACACAATCTGCCTTCAGTTACTGGCTGAGCACACACAATCTGCCTTCAGTTACTGGCCACACACACAATCTGCCTTCAGTTACTGCCCGAGCACACACAATCTGCTTTAAGTTACTGCCCAAGCACACACAATCTGCCTTCAGTTACTGCCCGAGCACACACAATCTGCCTTCAGTTACTGCCCAAGCACACACAATCTGCCTTCAGTTACTGCTCCAGCACACACAATCTGCCTTCAGTTACTGCCCGAGCACACACAATCTGCCTTCAGTTACTACCCGAGCACACACAATCTGCCTTCAGTTACTGGCCACACACACAATCTGCCTTCAGTTACTGCCCGGTCACTCATCTTTTAATTAGGGCTGCGGAAATTAAATTTCTCGATTAATCGTAAAAAAATGTTTACCATTAAATTATTTTTTAACGATTAATCGACCCATCACTTACAAATTATTTTAAGTCAAAAAGTAAAAAAAAACCTCAGATACAGAAAATGACGACAGCTCTTCTGATGAATTACGGCGTTACAAAATGGAGATGAAAGTTCCTGAATCCTTTAACCCTCGTCAAGGGTGCTAACTTAATGAATACCGATATCCGATAATTTTATTCCTTGCCAAAACCGTTTTGTGCATACCAGTTACCTCAGTTCCAAGTAAATGATTGTTCAGCTCGGCTGGTTATATTGTCAATTAGACCCGCTCATCACTTGAACCAAATAATTTCAACACACTTGTCTTTTTTGCGTAGTTTGTTAAAAGATTACTGTTAAAGGTCTCTATGTTAGGTGGATTGTACCTTGCTCTCCGCTACACACAACATACACAAGAGATGACACAAGTCTGTGTAACGATGCAATGTTTATTCTACTATAAATGACTGTACAACTGGCTGTCTTGCCTTGACATAAAATACATCTACATATACGGCTGTATGCTCAAGCATGCCCTCGGTCCGACCCGACCGCTTCTGGGCGACGTTCAACTCAACTCTCTGTGTTACTGCAACCCTGCAGCTCCCCGGTCTATCCTGACCGGTCTGACCGCACAACACTGTGCGAACTACACAGCTTTCTGCCACACACCGCACTCGTCTCGACTACTCTCTTATATACCCCCCAACTGGTCTCAACTGACCCCTGGCGTGTCCTCTGGTCGTCCCTGACATATCCCGTGTGACCAGAAGTTCACTCAGCCATCACTAGACATTATTCCCGTGATAGGAGTTCATACCCGTCAACAACGCCTTGACCCGACTCCAACACTGGCTCACAACAATCTCACAACAATCTCACAACAATCTCACAACAATCTCACAACAATCATTCGCAGTGATTCTCATACCCTGACATATCCCCCCTCTTCCGTTAGATTCTACTTACGGGTAGAATCTCACAATACAACAAAGTCAGGGCATGGAATCACTGCACATTACAATTACAATAATATAATACATAATGAAATAATATCTTTCAAAATAATTTTATACACAACATTGCATGGAAAACACTAGTATATACAACACAGAGCATAAATCCACTTGGTCGTACCTTTATACGACTTCACTAACCCGCAACTCGTACGTTATCATTATCTTTAATCTCAAAGAACCAACCTTCGACCTACTACTGGTCATAACACCTCACATATTAGTATCCAACAATTGACCATTTTTACGCTAGATTGTTTTCTATTTACCAACTGACTCTACTGGTTCCTCATATAAATTCCTTAAGATATTTATTCCAGGATTACCTCCAGCATGAGATAATGTTATAGGGATAACTACTTATCCAAACTATAGACATTTCAGCCTGATTGTATTTAACCCATTACAATCAATTATATAACAATCATCAATCATGTGCATGTAATAGTCGTAATTAACATAATTCATCATAATAATCATAATCATGAACAATATCATTATCACCCTATATCATCATCATTACATAAATATATATATATATATAATACCTATAATGAAAAATTGTCCTGAGGTCACCCGGAGCCAAAAATTATCATAGACAACATCAGCACGAAAATACAACCATCTCATATTTATTTACAACCATCCATAAGTACTAACTAACATAAATACATAATCGCTATGAAACCTCACAATCATGTTCATATAATAATAATACTGGCCCGAGGTGACCCAGACCTCAATTTCTACCAAAATTAGTCCCCATGAACAAGCAACTCTACTTGTTTGTCATAACCTGTCCTGCGAGTCCTTGTCGGTCATGGTTTGATTTCTGCTCATTAATTATGATTACATTACCAGATCTGTCATGATCCTACCAGTCTCAGTGGGACATTATATCTGCTTATTGTCGCGATAAAAAATCTGCAATAATGTTATCTTCACCTTTAATGTATTCCACGTTGAAATCGTATTCCTGTAACATCAAAGACCACCGGGAAACTCTTGAATTTTCAAATTTAGTCGTGTTCAAATATTTTAACGCTTGGTGGTCACACTGGAGCGTAAATCTTGCCCCCATTAAATAGTAGGATAATTTCTGAATTCCCCATATTATTGCCAAGCATTCCCTCTCTATTGTTGAGTATCTGGTTTCCCTGTCAACCAGTTTCCGACTAATATATTTCACCGGGTGGAGCATATTGTCTCTTTTCTGCATCAAACATGCCCCCAATCCCTTCGTTGACGCATCTGTACGAACTATAAAAGGTTCCTTAATGTCGGGCAGAACCAAAATGGGGTTATTTGTTAAATAGTTTTGGATTGTATCCAATGCTTGTTGGCATTCCTTAGTCCAACATATATTATTAGGTTTACCTTTCTTTGTAAGGTCCGTCAATGGGGCTGTTATCGTTGAAAAATTAGGTATAAATTTATTGTAATACGCTATTAGGCCAACTAGTCCCCTTACTTGTTTCTTATTTTTGGGTCGTTTTATTTCCAACACTTTGTTTATATTGTTCATGTCTGGTTTTAAGATGCCTGCTCCAATTCTATGTCCCAGAAATTCGATTGATTCTTTACCTATTTCTAACTTAGATGGTTTAATGGTGAACCCTGCCTTTTTCAAAATCTCTAAAACCTCTCGAGTAACTCGTATATGCGACTCCCAGTCGTCTGTGTATACACAGATATCGTCAAAATAAGTAACTACCTCTTTTACTCCTTTGAATAATTTCTTAACAATTTTATTGAACGTTGCCGGTGCGGTTGCCAATCCGAATGGCATAAAGTTATATTGATATGCCCCGTCTGGGCCTTGAAAAGCTGTGTATTCTTTGCTTTTCTCCTCAAGAGGTATTTGCCAATATCCCTTTGTTAAGTCTAGTTTCGTAAAGTATTTGGCTTTATTCATGTGTTCTAGAAGTTTATCCTGGTTAGGTATAACTTCTGCTACTTTTTTTGTAATTGCGTTCAATTTTCTATAATCCACGCAAGTCCGAATCGATCCATCTTTTTTCTTAATTAAAACTAAGGGAGAGCAATATGGTGACTGTGATTCCTCGATTATACCTAGTTCTAACATCATACTAATCTCTTCTTTTAGACTTTGAATCATATGTATAGGTATTGCATAAGGTTTTACGTTAATGGGCTTAGAGTCTAATAATTCTATTTTGTGCGTACCCGCCGATGTTTTCCCTGGGATATCTGAAATGATTTCTTTGTACTCTTGCACCATATCGTCAACTTGTCTTTTCTGTTCTCCGTTAGTTCCTTATTAATGTCAATGCCTGAATTAACCTTGACGTTGATTAACGGAATTTGCTTAATGTCTTCACTATTTACATCTTCCTCTTCTTCTTCGGCTATCACTGTGGCACTGGCACCATTAATTGTCTTTTCATTTTTCTCTGCTGCCGATAAGTTCGCATCTGTGTTATCCATGTTATTTTCGACAAATTTTGTTAATCTGTTGAGGTGATAAACTATACGCTTATGTCCCTTCGCAATCTCTACATTAAATTTCGATAATTTTCTCGTGACGGTGAATGGACCTTCTGAATACAGAGCGAGTTTATTTCCTTTTTTAGGTTTCAACACGAGCACTTTGTCACCAATTTGTATATCTTTCTCTCTAGCCCTTTGATCATAATATTGTTTATATTTATTTGCCTTTCCTTTCGTGATTGCCTCTGTTTTATATAACCCTGATTTTATTCTGTTTTTGAGGTCGATTATATATTCATATGTGTTTTTACCTTCCTCTGTCGTATTTTCATTTGTTAGTATTTTCCTTAAAATTGACATTGGTCCTCTCACTTTCCGCCCGAAGAGGAGTTCATACTCCCCACGCATTGCGTATTGCGAGACTGCCACCCTTTTCTAGGTTTATACCCCTGCCACTGTATAGTACGGCCCTGTTTGCAATCTTTGCTTAGTCATCTATCCTGGCTGTACCATGGATACTTATTTCCATTATAGCTAGATTTCTGGTCTGAGTTTTTATACTGATTTCCCTTCGCAGGCATCCTATTATTGGCCCATTTCTGTCGACAGTTGGCCATTATGTGACCCCTCTGACCGCAGTTAAAACATGCACCCATTACTCGGCCCTCCGTCGAGCGACTTCTAGACTTGCCTCCATATTCACCCCTATGTTCCGCCACACCTCCTACCAGTGGCTGTGTATTGACTTTCCTACTTAGTTGTCCTTGTCCTGCCGACTTTATATGGTCAATTTGTGTCAGTACGTCCTCACATTTGGGGGCATTATTCATTAGGATGCATTTAACAGCCTCTTCATTCATGTTCAATAATAACTTGTTTCTACATAATAAATCCCTCAACCCCTCAAATGTTCTCTCTGTTTTTGTACTGGCCACCCAATTGTCTAGACTTCTAACCAATTTTGAGTGAAATAATCTAAAATTATTACTCTCCGGTGCTAGTCTATTCCACGCTTCCCTGTATTTCTCCCCATTAAATCCTGCATGTTGCAAAAGGAGTTGCTTGACAGTGTCATAATCATGCAGTTTTGTCCTAACGTCTTCCGTCATTAAGAATGATTGTAACTCAACCGTTAGCCTTACTTGTAGCTCTATCAGCCATTGACTTTTTGGCACTTTCGCCTGAGCCACTACATGTTCGAATGTCGCCACATATTCGTCGAGTTCTTGGGACCCGTCGAATTTTTGCAAATTTTTTACTATTTGTCGAAGGTCTTTGTTTTCTCTCGAGTGACCTGTCATGTCCAGTTCAGTTTCGTCTCTCCTTTTAATTTCTGCCAATTTCAATTCGTGCTCCCTTTCTTTCTGTCTCTGTTCCTCGTCATGCTTCCTAATGTCCGCGGCTTCCTGTCTTCTCTTATCTTCTCGTTCGTTTTCTTCCTGTCTTCTCTTATTTTCTCGCTCGTCTTCTTCCCATTGTCTCCACTTGTCTATTACGTATTTGTTTAACTCCTGCCCCTCTAACTGTAACTTTCTCCCCGTCTCCCTAAAGTCCGCCATTATTTTATCGATATCTTGTGTTTTTTTACTTCTCGTTTCCATATTGTTCGTTTATATATGACAGGTATGCTATATCTAATTATATATATTATATTATATATATATTATTTAACAGATCAATCTTACTATAGCACACTTCCCCAATTTAACCTATTTTATACGTAATTAAGTACGTACTTACTGTGGGTTATATTTCAGACATAATATCCATATACAATGAAAGTCCCATTACACAATAAATATCCATTCGTAAGAAGTTCACAAAGTCACACTTTTTGCAGTTTCCTTGTCACTTAGTAATGTTTTTCTCCACCTTGAATATCTTCTCGAACTTGTCCCGATTTGAACTGTGGTGCTGTGGGTCGTCTCGGCTCCTCAGGGTCCCACTGTAGCTGGGGCGAGATGGTTGGTTCTGCAACTTGACCTCCCGGTACAGTTTGTAATCGTCTTCTCTCGTAGTTGGCACCGTCTGGCGACGCCCTGACTGCCTGTGTTCGTCGCTGGTTCAGACGTCGTTGCTGTGCTGGTTCCGACGTCGTTGTTTTGCTGGTTCTGGTTCGAGGCGTAAGCCCTACGCCCTACGCTTGACTCTCCCTCGACTTGTACGGTATGTAACCGACCCCTAGTACTAGCTAGTACAGTAGGTTCTGCACTGATGTGTTTTCGTCGTTTCTCTCACGTCGATTCTTGTGTGGTTGGCGGTGCTTGGCAATCCTGAGACTCTTTCGTTGGCCCGGGCCCCCATGTTAAAGGTCTCTATGTTAGGTGGATTGTACCTTGCTCTCCGCTACACACAACATACACAAGAGATGACACAAGTCTGTGTAACGATGCAATGTTTATTCTACTATAAACGACTGTACAACTGGCTGTCTTGCCTTGACATAAAATACATCTACATATACGGCTGTATGCTCAAGCATGCCCTCGGTCCGACCCGACCGCTTCTGGGCGACGTTCAACTCAACTCTCTGTGTTACTGCAACCCTGCAGCTCCCCGGTCTATCCTGACCGGTCTGACCGCACAACACTGTGCGAACTACACAGCTTTCTGCCACACACCGCACTCGTCTCGACTACTCTCTTATATACCCCCCAACTGGTCTCAACTGACCCCTGGCGTGTCCTCTGGTCGTCCCTGACATATCCCGTGTGACCAGAAGTTCACTCAGCCATCACTAGACATTATTCCCGTGATAGGAGTTCATACCCGTCAACAACGCCTTGACCCGACTCCAACACTGGCTCACAACAATCTCACAACAATCTCACAACAATCTCACAACAATCTCACAACAATCATTCGCAGTGATTCTCATACCCTGACAATTACATATAAAGGAGACATTCCAGTGTTATTTAGATTTTCAACAATAACGTTTAATAAGTGTTACTTATGACATCATA
The DNA here is from genome assembly GCA_944989445.1 of Ampullaceana balthica. Taxonomy (NCBI): domain Eukaryota; kingdom Metazoa; phylum Mollusca; class Gastropoda; family Lymnaeidae; genus Ampullaceana; species Ampullaceana balthica. The sequence goes on from CALYLW010001851.1 coordinate 27,835, forward strand.
CATTTTAATGTTTGGCTTTAATCAAAATTAACGATTACTTAATCGTTAATTTATCAAAAGTTAACGATTAAATTTAAATTAATCGTTAACAGTCCTACTTTTAATGTATGATAACTGTAATTTAACTGTGTCGACTATCTAATAGGAAACACACAGATGCTACAAATAAGTAATTTACTCACAACGTGTAGAGGCAGTGCATTGTGTTAGGGAAGCATTCATCACAGTCACCAACTGGTGTAGCTGTAACTGTACAAGAAGCGAAGATGGTCATCTCAATGTAGGCCACGCCCCATTTATTGATGTAAACTTGATTGGCTCAACAACATCTTCATAAATTTATGACATCACAGTGGTTGCTATCGATTTTCATGAAATTAATCGAACTTTCAATTTGGAAGTAATATGTAGTAAATTGATCAAAATTCTAAATGATGTGAAATCAATAGAATGTCTATATCTTACTAGATGCTAATATTAATAAATGTTATAAATGCTATAAAATAGATTCTTAATATAAATTTCGGTCGAAACTGAAGCCCAGGAATTGATGTGAGTTTCGGTCAAAATGTGCATCAACATTTGTAGTACTCAGTGGCGTAGCTAGAGGGGGGCGGTGGGGCGGTCAACCCCGGGCGGCACATATTTAGGGATGGCATTTGTGGGCATCTGAAAAGAGCAACATATTCCAACAACATATTCCAACAACATATTCCAACAACATATTCCAACAACATATTCCAACAACATATTCCAACAACATATTCCAACAACATATTCCAACAACATATTCCAACAACATATTCCAACAACATATTCCAACAACATATTCCAACAACATATTCCAACAACATATTCCAACAACATATTCCAACAACATATTCCAACAACATATTCCAACAACATATTCCAACAACATATTCCAGCAACATATTCCAACAACATATTCCGACAACCACACTTTTTATTTTGAAGGGGGAAAACAAAGGGGAAACCAAATCATTCGTAATTTCTAGTCTTAATTAATGGATTCCCACAACATTTGTTTGATTACATAGTGAATAGTGGATGTTAGAACTAACGCAAAACCATTCAAAAATTTAAAATCACTCTCAAAAGGTATCGATTTGTTTGGAAAATTAAGCGGTATACGACCAGATGACGCTTTTATAAGAAAACTACACAAAAAACACATCACCGCTGGGCCCAATAATATATGCTATTAATATAGCCACGGTGGTTTTTGCGTGGAATTTTGACATTTGCAGAATGATGCGCGAACAAGTACCTACAATTCATGGTGGTTCAAATATTGTGTTTAACTTGCAAGTAGTAATTTATATTACTGTTTGAGTTTTCAGAAAATCATTGTAAGGTACGTTAGTAAAATAATTTTAAAAATTTTATTGCATTAAAGTAGCACAAATAATTTGTGTTTTTCATTAAAATACGGTTATTCATTAAAAATACTACGCCTATCCAACTAAAGTAATGTGTAAATAATTTGAATTCGTCTATTTTATGGAAAATCATTAAGATTTATGGAAAGAACATGAAAATATTCAAATTTCTCCGTTAATAAACAACACAACAACAGGCATAAATAAATGTTAAAAAGACATACTTTAACATTGTAAGCGTCTTGAAAAAATTGAAATCTAAAGAAGTAACTTGTAAAACGAGATCAGGTGCTGGAATTTTACTCAATTCAATGCAATCTTTTTCTTTTCTATGTTATCTCAATTTATGGGAACCCGTTATTTAATATTTTTAATTAATGCAAAACCATTGCATGGAACAAAGAGATGTGCTAATACAAAACGCTGTTATATCAGCCAAACAATTTGTGAAGAGTTGGAGATATCAACTGAACGCTCAGTTAGAAGGAGAAAAAAAATATGAGCGTGGAAAATTAAGAAGACGTGGTTCTATCTTTAGAACGAGAAGTTCAATGGGAAATGTTTTTATCCGTGGATGGAATTATATATATAAAATAAAATAAAAGAACACTTTGATGAGTTGCATGTCATTGCAAGAAAATATTGGTATATAATACCATGCAACCTACTAAATGAAGCATTTGAAAATCAAATAATTTATTTTATTGACTTTCATAAAGAACAGTTCAATATTGAAAGAAAAATGATCCAGGTTTTTAAGGCTGTACATACACTACAAGAAGGGGCATTATGTTAGAAAAACGGGGGGAAAGGAACCCTTGATCTATTAAAATTTATTCAACATTAAGATTGGAAAATTCTGTACCCAACATTGTAATTTTGCTATTAATTTTTTCAGCAATTGCTATCAGTGTCGCTCCAAAGTGAAGTTGATAAAAGTTATTTTCGTTCTACAATGAGTGATTTAAGCCAACAAAATCTTGCAATACTGCCCATAGAACAAGATATTACAAATAATTTAAATTATAAAAGTATAATACACGATTTTTCTGTTATGAATGTAAATGTATAAATATAAATACATACTAATGTATAATTTATTTGTAAAAAAATCATTTATATATGACTATAAAATAAAAGAATAGTAATTGATAATTTATTTTTTTTTGGTGTAAATTTGGAATATGTTTTGTCTCATTGCTGCGACCTCAGTAACTTTCTTGTGGCCTTTAAAAAAAGTATAGTGTCTTTTTATAAATGTGTATTTATAGGTATATCTTCTTATGCAGTCTCTTTTATTACTGCTCACATAAATATGGCATGCAATGGTAAACATGTTCCCCACCTTTACTTCTTTTCAATTATAATTATTTATTCATGTTTCTTCATTTATAAAAACTACTATATAACTACCTAATTTGCCGCCCTTAAATGACGTCCCGCGATTTTGGCTGATAATTCACCACCGCCGCCCTCGTCACACGTCGTCACAAAACTTAAACCCCTTCTTCAATATGACGTCGTAAAGCTTTGACACCCCCCCCCAAACCATAAAAGCCGTATTTCCTATTTGAAAATAAGCATGTTTCAAATCACATTTTTGTCATTTAAGCATGTTTTTAGAGCAAGGCTGCACTCTAATATCGTAAAACGCGTTTTACGTAAACGTCTTTAATTAGAGTGTCAGGAATCAATATTTAAGCGTTAATTTTATTTAAAGTTGCGCGTTATGACGTGACGTCACATTTCTCAGACACACCCCTCGTCACATCGTCACAAGTGTATGACTCCCCTCCCCGCCCCAGGTGCGTGACGTCATTTATTGACAGTCCATAAAAAGGGCGGCACATTGGAGATTGCCCCGGGCGGCAAAAGTTCTAGCTACGCCACTGTCATCCACACACCATGCCAAAAGACAAACTATTCCTTCTATCTTTGATGTCATCCACACACCATGCCAAAAGACAAACTATTCCTTCTATCTTTGATGTCATCCACACACCATGCCAAAAGACAAACTATTCCTTCTATCTTTGATGTCATCCACACACCATGCCAAAAGACAAACTATTCCTTCTATCTTTGATGTCATCCACACACCATGCCAAAAGACAAACTATTCCTTCTATCTTTGATGTCATCCACACACCATGCCAAAAGACAAACTATTCCTTCTATCTTTGATGTCACCCACACACCATGCCAAAAGACAAACTATTTCTTCTATCTTTGATGTCATCCACACACCATGCCAAAAGACAAACTATTCCTTCTATCTTTGATGGCATCCAGATTCAACAAAATGGCCCAGAAAATCGAGAAGCTTCTGGGCAGACGTCAATAGAATTGATTGGCACCGTAATATTTGATTGGCGTCGAAGAGTTTAAGAACGTTCTGTGACACCAATGTTTGTGTTTACCTCCTCTAGTTGTGTGACACCAATGTTTGTATTTACCTCCCCTAGTTGTGTGACACCAATGTTTGTGTTTACCTCCCCTAGTTGTGTGACACCAATGTTTGTGTTTACCTCCCCTAGTTGTGACACCAATGTTTGTGTTTACCTCCCCTAGTTGTGACATCAATGTTTGTGTTTACCTCCCCTAGTTGTGTGACACCAATGTTCTTGTTTACCTCCCCTAGTTGTGTGACACCAATGTTCTTGTTTACCTCCCCTAGTTGTGTGAGTGTGACACCAATGTTTGTGTTTACCTCCCCTAGTTGTGTGACACCAATGTTCTTGTTTACCTCCCCTAGTTGTGTGAGTGTGACACCAATGTTTGTGTTTACCTCCCCTAGTTGTGTGACACCAATGTTTGTGTTTACCTCCCCTAGTTGTGACACCAATGTTCTTGTTTACCTCCCCTAGTTGTGTGACACCAATGTTCTTGTTTACCTCCCCTAGTTGTTTGACACCAATGTTCTTGTTTACCTCCCCTAGTTGTTTGACACCAATGTTCTTGTTTACCTCCCCTAGTTGTTTGACACCAATGTTCTTGTTTACCTCCCCTAGTTGTTTGACACCAATGTTCTTGTTTACCTCCCCTAGTTGTGTGACACCAATGTTTGTGTTTACCTCCCCTAGTTGTGTGAGTGTGACACCAATGTTTGTGTTTACCTCCCCTAGTTGTGTGAGTGTGACACCAATGTTTGTTTACCTCCCCTAGTTGTGTGAGTGTGACACCAATGTTTGTGTTTACCTCCCCTAGTTGTGTGACACCAATGTTCGTATTTACCGCCATAAGTTGTGTGAATGAGAATTAAAGAAGTTTGTGTCCATGATACTGTCCATCTCTATCACTGGACGGCGCCATTTAACAATAAACTGAGTGGTCTGAGATTTCTCCACGATCACTACAGAATACTGTTGTACGAACAATGAATTTCAATCTAACAATCTTCCCAGATTCGGAGAAAATAATAATTTAACATACAGGAACACCCTAGATAAATTTTGTTTAAAATAAGTTTAATGACTGTTGCGGAATTCATTGATACATGAGTCAAAGCTTTAAGACCCTCAACTCCTATCCATGGATCATAATTGGTGCGATATACAGGCACGAATAATCCAAAATTTAATCCAAATTACAAAATGCATGACAGACAAGTAATTGCTGTGTAAACCAAAGAAGCTCTCAGCTCTTATTTCAGTGGCTTAATAAATATGTTTCTTACTCATCCATTGCCAGTTATAACAACACCAGACGAGCATCTCATTTTTGTTCATTTCAGATGCTACTTAAATACAGAAGATTATTGCATTTTACGCTTATCCATGGTTTTGTCTAGTCTTGCACTCGTTTTAATGGAAGTTTGAGAAATATTCTTGTTAAATTTGTTCCATTCAAGTATGCAATCACACCAAAACTTGCAGATCTTTTCAAAAGTATAAAAAAATAAAGCATAAAAATAAAACATTTATTAAACAGGAATTTTTTTAATATTCAGAAAGTCATGGGCAGACAATTCTAAAACACTATTTATAGTTTTTGTCACGAAATTCACAAAGGGGTACATTTCTTGCTTATTAAAAAAATGTATACTAAGAATATGGATCACTCAAATTTTTAAGAATCACACAAGAGATTTGGGAAACTAACTTTTCTAATGTGCAGATTTTAATGAGTTGATTTGTTTTCTTGATGTAATATTTTGACATCTTATATTTCTTATTTCATTTAATAAATTTTGGTACATGTACTTGGATTCCCAGGATGTTCATCAAACTGTTATACGAAATACACAAACGATGTGTGTGAATAAAACAAATGCAAAGCTTTATTAAAGAACAAATGCATGTGTAGAAATTTAGGCAAAAGCCTTCATCAAAACAAATAAATAAACAAAAGTGTTACAGATGCTTATATTGAGATAAAATAAAAAATGCATTAATTTAATAGTGGTACATTCGATCGATCTGAAATTTTGAAACAATGTATTGTCATCCAAAATCTATCTGTGGTAAAAATTTGAGCTCTCTAGGACCATCAGAAGTGGTTTAATTTTACGTTGGCAAATTTGAAAAATTGCGGACAGACAGACACGAAAGCATGTTAATAAAAACGTGGTAAAAAGGGTAGCCACAAATCCTTAATAAAAACACAGAATAGAAGAAAATGATGGAAGTATTGGAAGTTACAGTTAAAAAACAAAACTAGAAAAGGATTTTACACTTAAAAAACATGTAATAACAAGAGTACTCCAGTTATTATTTTATTTAACAAAATTATGCACAAGAGCGTAACTTGAATTAACAAACCAACAAAGATAGAAAAAAAAACACAAATTCAAACCTAGGCACAGAATGAATATACACGACTACATGGATTTCTTCTAATGGATTTCCCTTAAACAGACAAGCCAAATTCTTGAGGAGATGGTGGATGTTGAAATGGTGGCCAATGAAATGAAAAGTGGTGCATTTCAGATGTCATTGGTGCATGTCAGATGTCATTCCTAAAAGCTACAATGTGTCAATCAAAGTGTGACCACCATGATTACTAAATGTGACAGATTGTATTAATAATTGTATTTGAATTATGTTGTATTGTAGTATATACTGTGTTCAAAATATAATTCTTAAATCATTTTCCTTTCATTCACCCTTTTGTCTGCAAATCAAATATTGGAGTCATCCTTCATAACAGTTCACTTTTCTGATAACAATATAACATTTTCTGATTCAATAGAGTCAAGAATTCTATCATTACTCTATTAGCCATTATTCCAGAATAAATAAACACTACTATATTAATTAATATTTATATTCTTTACACTTCTACTTCTTACTTTACACCTACTGTGCCCTACAGTACGTGATTTTCCTTTTCCTCATGCAATTTATTTTATGAATTATTATTACATTGTAATTCACTGCCACGGTCGGATGTTAAAGGATGTATCACTGTCACGGTCGGATGTTAAAGGATGTATCACTGTCACGGTCGGATCTTAAAGGATGTATCACTGTCACGGTCGGATGTTAAAGGATGTATTGGTGTGGTTAGTTGATCACAGGATCCGTGAATGGTTGTCACGTAGATCTAAACTGGCGGGATAACTCATACAGCAGAGTTTAATTATTAAGACATTAGCTCCCTTGTCAAATGTATTGTCTTTGAAAACATGCTATTAAATGTATACAATTAATGTCCGAAGATGAGATCAGCTTTGAGTGGGGGGAGGGGAGTAGAGAGAGAATACATGGCGTAGAAGGAGTGTGTAGTGGGCAGAGAGACAGCGTGATGACGGACGAACGTATCGCTAGTCAGATTGTGGATGTAACATAGAGAGAGACTTAGTGATGCTGGATTGTGAAAGATGTTGTAATTATACAGACGTCTATTATGACTCTATGTATTAGTGATCATATCATTAAAAAAAAGTATTGAACTGTAGCGATCAAGGGTTGTTAGATAAATCTGAGTTCAAGTGTTTGTATGGTGTTACCTGACCCAGCAGAGACTCTATCAGAGTTGTTGATTGATATCTTGGAGGACCAAGATCCCCCTAAGCATCAATTCCATCACATTCACAATTAATCATTTTTTTTAGCTAGGTATATTTACAAACAGTTTATAAGATAAAGTAAGATTCTTTAATTGCTTCAATTAATGGAAATGATTTATTGCACACATTTATTTGGAGCTCAAAGTAAAACAAATATTTTAACCAAATTAACATTTTACAATTAGAACAAATTTTTCTAAGGCATTTAAATTGTTTCTCTAAAAACAAATATCAAACATCCTTGAACTTGTACCAACACATTAACTTAATTAGTTGTCAGTTTGGTTTGGGCCCTTGGGGAGGCACACTGGTAAATTGTTACAAACTGTGGAACAAAAGAATTTTTATATATATTTTAAATAAAATTTTAGTTTAAAGTTGGACAGTGAAATCAAAACCTTAAAACTGTTGCCTGCTGTTGAAACTTGAATGTTGATAACTTCTGTTGCCTACTGTTGAAACTTGAATGTTGATAACTTAAGTCTATAACTAATGAACTCTTGGTCTAGGGTACTAACATTTTCAACTCTATTTCAGCTCTATTAAGTCGACGTTTTTTATTGGAACCGCCAAATTCTCTCTTTGTCTTTGCATTTTCTCATCGGTTAATTCGATTATTTTAAGTCGCCGAACTCTAATACCTCGAGCACAAAAGAGGGCAAAATTTGCCACTTAGCGTTGGTTATCTCGATCCCCATGACCAATCGCCAGCTTTTGAAAATGTTAGATGTGATTTTTTAGAACCAAGGAAAGGCATTGAATTTCTGCCTCGCCAGGTCAGCTGGTGACGTCACAGCCGCTTGCGTTCAGCTCTCAGCGCTGTGTTGCTTCTGGTACTACCTGTATACCAATCACCAGCTTTTGAAAATGTTACTTATCGATAGGGCTGACTCGATCGTTTCGGCTACTCGGCATCGGCCAATTTCGTATTCTCAAAGATACTCGGCAATCAGCCGCGAAAGTGATGCCGATGCCGAGTATTACGTAAATGCCCCAATAGCAAAGATGCACGCAGAATCGCATGTCTAAAACATTTCGTTTCGTATGGAATAACAAAATGTAGCGTGTGCAGACTTGTTGTCATTGGCAACCATTCATCCTTCAACCTCATTTTGACTCTATTACTACTGCTTTGTTCTCATTGTTTCATTCATAAGAAGTGGCCGTATGCAAAAGCCATTTAACTATTAGTTAGAATTAATTAAAGTGTGTCAAAGTTGAAGGTTCAAAAGGAGTTCCTAATTTATTTTTGTACATTTTTATAGAGAAGAGTTCGCTTTGTCGTGAGTCATATATAGGTCATGATAGACAAACAAATAACGGCAACGCCTTTGTGTAAAAAAAAACTCCAAAAACATGTGCATGTACATTCTCATTTATTAACGCTAGTGATGGGACGATACCAAAATCATTGGGTGCTTACTGTAAATAAGGCTCCCCAGATTTTAAAATATAATATAATATAACAGAATACAGACAGTTTACCCAACCCCACTCTCAATCTCCCACACCACTGTTGTTGGTTAGTCTGATTAGCATCAAGTTACCGAAGGAATTCTGAGTCCATTGTAAGCTGAGGGGACGGACCCAAGGAAGATGGTTTGGAAGAGAATGGTTCGGGGACAATGAGGGGATGTGTAGGTTACAAGGGGCGGGTTATTTATTAGTGTAGCTTGTAAGGAAAGTCAAGCAAGTGCCCTCCAAGGCACAGTGGGCGCGCGGTGTGGCGGGCAGGAGTAGATGAATCCGTTATAGTTATAGTTATGTACTAGGGAAAAAAAACTGCGCTAACGCAACAAAGAGTTATATTTAAACTTAAACGGTCCTTTAAAACGAACGGTCTTAACAACCTCAGGAAAGAGTGAAGAAATAGGGTCCCGATATTCCGATACGGTTCCGATTAATCGCTCAATCGCTAATTAACGCATATCATGTACATAAAGAAATTTGAAGCGCATGTAAATATTTTGCCGCCATATTGGTTTTCGTTTAACTCGATCGGTTATCTCGGCGCCATTTTTCATACCCCGAGGCCGTCGACTTAACCGGGTTCCACTGTATTAATAAATGCCTGACCATAAAATGTGTCATCTCTTATGATCACTGTTTTCATCTCTCATACTCGTACACAAAGTATTTTTGAAAGTCAACCAAAAACAACATCACCTAACAAATCACTAAACTTACTAAATTACTTGAGATGTATGACTAAGTAACATGTTCTTTATCTTTGAAAGATGAGGCATTCTCTTTTGTTCTTCTTTCAGTCGTTTTAAATGTGTAATCAGATTATCAGCTGGCACAGAGACAGGATTATCCCATGGGGGTGACTTCACCTAATAGAACAAAATGATCAATGTTAACACAGCCTCAACCCTTTAAACCAGATATTCCAATTTATTTGTGTGTGTGGTAAAATTCATATCCTGGTAGACCAATTTATTGGTCAGAGAACCTAAACCTTGGGTGAATGTTCATCAGGAACTCAAGGGAGAGGAACCCAGGGTTCCAAGAGTTAAAAGTGAACAAAACCAGCAGAATATTCTGACAGTCTATGAAACCGTAATTGCCCTCCATGAAGTTTATCGCCATTGATACCATTATACAATATGAAATGTTTAGTATTTCAAATGGTAAGTGAAAAATTTGTTAGGATCCTTTTCACCAGGGAGTCTCACACTGTCTGCAGATAGAATCTGTGTGAGGCAGAAGAGGCGGGCCACAACAAGTTATCAACAAAATTAAATAACTCTGAAAAACAAAGTTTTTTTACTATAAATCACTTATATATGAGACAGAACTTAAATTATTGATATGTTCAATATAATACGCAATGGGCGACAAACATTTACAGACTGAAACCAACTGATCTCCCCTTGCTGTAAAAACGGGGGTGGGGGGTGTGGTCATCGATGGCTGGACTGAACTCCAACAAGTGGAGGTGAACAAAGCAGACGGCTACATTAAATTATATAGAGATAAACTAAAATACATTAATTTAATTATGGTACATTCGATTGATCTGAAATTTTGATACAATGCATTGTTAAGTGACACGAGTCTATGTGCAAAATAGCAGCTCGATAGCATCACGGAGTGTGTCATTTTTTACTTTTGTTTTTCCGACCGACCGATCGCGAACCCAAGACAGGGAGAGACGGCGGTGAAGTTAATATAAGGGATTTTTTAAAAAAAAGAACAAAAAAAGAAAGAAAACTAATTAAACACATTTCATGGTTTAGATGGACACACAGTTCATGGTGTAGATGGACACACATTTCATGGTTTAGATGGACACACAGTTCATGTGTAGGAGAGCATTTCACACTGATACTGCAAATTTCAGGAATTGTGGATGGCGAAAATTCTCTCATAAATTACTCAAGCATAGTGATTAGTTCAGAATGATGATGATAAAGATGATGATTATCTCTGAAGTACTTTTGTCCATGTTAGTCTCCACATGATTAATGCGCTCTGATGTTCAAAACTCGTTTTCAAGCAAAAGTCTTTAAATGTTTCTAACATGTTCCCGAGTGGTCGTTACATAAGAAAATATGGGAGGAAGAGCAGATTCCGATGGAGTGGAAAGAAGGACATCTCTTTAAGCTCCCGAAGAAAGGAGATCTTAGCTCTTGCTCCAACTATAGAGGAATAACTCTGCTATCCATACCAAGCAAAGTATTTAACAGAGTGCTGCTAAACAGAATGAGAGAGGCGACACCCATCTTAGAGACCAACAAGCAGGTTTTAGAAAAGATAGATCATGCACTGACCAAATTGCCCCCTTGAGAATTATATTGGAACAATCCCTGGAGTGGAACTCACCACTATACATCAACTTTATTGACTATGAGAAGGCTTTCTATAGTGTTGACAGGCCAACCCTGTGGAAGTTACTAAGACACTACGGGATACCACAAAAACTGACTGATATAATTAAGGCTTCATACGAAGGACTTACATGTAGAATTGTTCATGGCCAACAAACAACAGCGGCTTTTGGGGTACAGACCGGAGTCTGCTTTTATCATTCTTATTTCTGCTAACCATCGACTGGATAATGAAAATGTCTACAGAGCAGAAGAGAAATGGTATCCAGTGGACACTATGGAATCAACTTGATGACCTGGACTTTGCGGATGATCTGGCATTAATATCGCAATCACAGCAACAGATGCAGGAGAAAACCAACTATGTAACACAGTTCTCTGCTTGCCTTGACCTGAACATCCATAAGGGAAAAAGCAAAGTCCTTAAAATAAATACATCAAGCAACACTCCAATAACACTGGAAGGAAAAAATCTCGAGGAGGTGGATAGCTTCACATACCTTGGAAGCATCATTGACACACAAGGAGGGACAGAAGCCCTTTTTTGTTTTAAAAATTCTAATTTTCTAACAATAATAAATTGTTACAAATGAAATCAAAGTGAACAAAACTCCTAAAACTTGATACAATTTGAGTAGAGTTATAAAATTGGCCATTGAAAAAATACAATTACCTCAACAATACCTGGCTCTTTTAGCTGCAAAAATGTAAAAATATTTTTCTTCATGTACTCATCATAAAGTTGCATACAAGGGGATTCCATCTGAAAGCAAATTTATTTCAAGAATGAACTCCGAGTGCAAACAACCACCAACTTGTTTTTACTCTACACATGGGAGCAACCAAGTCTTAAATTAAAAGTAAATAGTTTTACTTTATTGTTACCTGCATTTCAAGTGAGATCACTTAAGTCATCATTTCTTCCAATGATATCTTTTGTTTCAATGTTATCTTTTGTTTCAATGTTATTAATTAAATAGAACGATACCTTATTAAGTTTGTTTTTAAATAGCAATGAGCTTTTTAAAAAATCCATCCGTATTTAACTAGGTAGTAAAAATAAGCGGCAAATGCTGGCTACAATTTTAGTTAGTGTAATACTAAACAATCATATTCCTTATCTGTGCAACAACTCTCGCAATTTGTCTTTCTAGAAGGCACCTAAAAACATGATGCAATAGTTTAATGTTTCCTATGATAGAAAGAAAGAAATTTTCTTATTTGTGCTGTTAGTATTTTATAAGTTTAAATTTAATCTGTTTAAAGCCTTTGGTTTGCTAGAAGAATAAAATGTAATAAATAATAATAAAAAGGTAATAAATAATAATAAAAAGGTAATAGTAATAAAGGACTGGAAACTATTTACAAAAGCAACATGATACCAGATCTAGTTTTAAATTTATCTACAGTGAATAATGGCAGCTATTCATATCTGGATGTACTATAGCACCTGTCATGTCTGGATATACTATCGTCGGCATCCTTCCGTCTCGCAAGACGATGGTACATCACTGTTAGTTCGGGTTGCACTTTCTCGTGTGGCTGTGCAGTCCTATCCTTGAGTGACAGTCTTTACCACAGCTTTTACACACGTGGTCTGTGCTTCCCAATGTTTTGGCCTTTCTCCTAGCTCTTTGTCTGTAGCTTGCTCTATCCTTCACTCGTCGGCTACTATGACACCATCTTTTACAACTGTGTGCCGCGTAGATTGGTCTTCTGCCTTACACTCCCAGTCGTTTGTGCGTATTCTGGCTGCTTTCATGTCCCTTTGGCAGACATCTTTAAATCGCAGACCTGGGCGACCTGTCTTCCTTTTTCCCGATGCGAGTTCTCCAAATAGGAGGTCCTTGGGGATGCGGCCAGGGCTCATTCTTTTAACATGTCCTAGCCATCTCAGGCGTCTTTCACTAAGGATTGAGAACATGCTTTGGATATTGGCACGCATCAGGACCTCACTATTTGGCACTTTGTCCTGAAATTTAATGCCAAGGATGCGACACAGGCACCTCAAGTGAAAGCTATTAAGTTTGCTGAATTCAAGGTTCAATTAGCACTTTATGGAAGAGGTTTAATGCAATTATCCTTCAGAATGACAAAGTTTCCTAATGATTCCTCAATTATGAAAAATCAAATTAGTTTGTTTAGAAATTGTTTGTTTGTTTAGAAATGCAAGACTAAACAGAAACCATAGATAAGCGTAGGACGCAATAATCTTCTGTATAGAAGGAGCGTCTGTAAACAGATAAGATAAGATAAGATAAATTAGAATATGATGTGTTGGCTTAAATCTGGCATCATAAATAGTTGCTTTTGTTTCAACTAGCCAGTAAGGAAATGAGAGTCTAGATTTAAATACTGACATTCTATGATGGCTGGCAAGGCAAAGTGAACAACTTGTACACTCTTTAAAAATGTCTACTCATAGTTTATAAACTCAAGTCAACATATTGTCTGTAGATGCAAGATAATCAGTCTATCATTTGACACATGAGTCTGTGCTGTGAGCTGCTTGTCTAGCAAATTATCACCTGGGGATTTAAAAAAATTTTCTTGCCACAGTCATAAGATATGATGTCCTATTGGCTGTTACCTGTAAGCAAGATATTGCACACCTTTGCTATACTACCTTGATGTACCCATTACAAGGAAAAATATTGACTTCAGCAATGTCTAAATCAACAGAAATAGAATCAGACATTGACATCAAGCATGGTTTTAAAAACAAATTCTGATAATGAATAGAAAACATGATACGACAGATGCCTGAAGAATATTCTAGGAAGTAATGATTCAGTTAATAGATCCGAAGTTGGGATTCTTGAAATCATGTTTTCAACAAATGCCAGTATACCTTGACAATTTCAGGCTGTCTCTATGGTTGGTAACTGTTACATTATTTGTTTATCAACAACATGCAATTTTTTTTAAGCTATTAGATTTTCATCCACTCATTTTTTTAAATTTGGCAGAATGTGAGTATGATGAGTAATGTAGCTCCAGGACATTCAAAACATTAAGTAACAAAAACAGAAATGCCGTAATCTATGTGAGTTAACCTGCTTAGAAGAGTCCCATTATGACAAAAAGTCCTGTACATGATTATGAGGGGTTAATATTATATCATCTTAGGTAAGGCCCTGCTCAAACTTAAATTTCTAAAGGAGGCACATCCATTAATGGACTACTCCAATACATCCATTAATGGACTACTCCAATACATCCATTAATGGACTACTCCAATCCAACAATTAATGGACTACTCCAATCCAACAATTAATGGACTACTCCAATCCAACAATTAATGGACTACTCCAATCCAACAATTAATGGACTACTCCAATCCAACAATTAATGGACTACTCCAATCCAACAATTAATGGACTACTCCAATCCAACAATTAATGGACTACTCCAATCCAACAATTAATGGACTACTCCAATCCAACAATTAATGGACTACTCCAATCCAACAATTAATGGACTACTCCAATCCAACAATTAATGGACTACTCCAATCCAACAATTAATGGACTACTCCAATCCAACAATTAATGGACTACTCCAATCCAACAATTACCTTATTTACAACAGTTGTTGTAACACCGGCATCCCAAAGTCTTTTAGCAAGAGCAAGTTCTTCAATCACTGGTTTCTCATCATTTATAACAATACCAACGTCCATTGACAGGTTCCTGACCTATTGTTTTACAAACAAATAATTGATTTACAAAATATACATTTCTTTAAAAAATATGTCAGACATAAAATTCATTTTTTGTGAATTTTATGTGAGTAATAACAGTACGGGCGGTCCTCGGGTTACGATGATGATCTGTTCCTAGAAAGCGTTGTAACCCAAATTTCAGTGTAAGTCTGAATATAAATATATATATATACTGTAAAGTACCGTAAGTAAAGTACCGTAAGTAAAGTGCTATAAACAAATGTAACAGTTAATGACATAAAAAAAAGTATTTAAAAAAATTAAAAAAACTATTCCTTACCACATGAAAAAAACATTTTTTAAGTTTTTGATACACAAAATTAAAAGATAACAAGTTTTTAATTACATTCATTACAATTGACTAAGCCTCTTTGTTTGGGGATTATTTTTAAATAACTGCTTTTATTTCAATTGAGTTAACATTATTATTAAATAATTGTCCTGCTATAAAAAAAAATTTGAAATACAAAATTTAAATTGTTTTAAAATTTATTTTAAAAAACAGCCTGTATAAAAAATTAATATATCTTAGTAAAAAATGTTTCAGAATCAGACAGCATAATGTAAATTGACTCTACTGAAAAAGTCTCTTACATGCTATGCAAGAAAATGATTCTAACGTCTAGGATAGTCATAGATCTTCTATAAATATTCTTTAATATATATATGAGAACATAATTCAAAAATATCAAAAAACTTAAAATAGTAATTGACTAGAGTCTTGGATTAATTAAATTTGCAGCAACAAATACCTGTTTATCTTCAGCTACCACAAAAGCAATACTTTCAAGCATTAAAGTCAAACCAACACCAGTGGGCTTTGGGCCGATATTTGGAAAATAAGCAGGTGACATAAAACTCTCTATCTGCAAAAGTAAAAACAGTTTCTAAATATTACACGCACTGAGCACTGCATATATATTTTAAAATAATTTTTTCTAAAAATAAAAGAGACAATGACTGAATGACACTGCATTTCTATGCTAGTGAACATTTGACTTAGTACTGTATAGAAAAGAGCTACTCAAACATTCATTTCTAGGGCTAAATTTGGTCTTAGACTTCTGCCTGAGGCAGTCCCTCTCTGTCT
Source organism: Ampullaceana balthica (assembly GCA_944989445.1). Taxonomy (NCBI): domain Eukaryota; kingdom Metazoa; phylum Mollusca; class Gastropoda; family Lymnaeidae; genus Ampullaceana; species Ampullaceana balthica. The sequence continues at coordinate 43,892 of CALYLW010001851.1, forward strand.
TTATCACTATTCTTAATCATTGTTTGTTACCATGCAACCTCATAAAGCCACATAGTGACTTATCATAAATTCAGCTATTTTATATGTACCAATTTTCCATATTAACCATAGTAACATTTTTTTACATAAATATGTAACAGTGAAAATTAAATCTATTAAAAGGACAGAAATTAAGAACTTTTTAAGGTCATTAACTTCATAAAATAAAAGCTTTGTTAAGAATTTCATATGTTTTAAAGCTCTGTGAAATTATTTTTTATTATTTAGTTGCAAATATTATGTTGATGGAAACAGTTAACAGTTGCCATTTTTTGCACTAAAGTATTATAACATTCAAAACCTTCCTTGACTCAAAACGTATGAGAAACTTTACCTTGTTATCTCCAAAACTAATCTTTTCATTAACTATTTTACATCCCCCATAAAAAGCAAATGACTTAAACTTTACTCTAACATTAACTTATTTTGAACATGACTGACGGAGAAACTTTCATGCAATGATGAATTAAATTCTGATAGAAATTATAACTTTTTCATCACTTGGATAAGTAGTTTTCTCATTTTGAAAACGGAGCTCAATAATGAATGATGCACTATCACACTTTGGTTTCATATTATGCCTTTCAGATAAATGACTGAAGCCAGGTGACTTAATGTATAATGGGGAAGTATGATTGTTTATTCAGTTTGATCCCAGATATGTTTGAGATGTTGATTCTGAAAACAACATCTGATTTTTCATCTTGTTAGATTAGATATTCTTGATATTAGAAAGTTTCTCTGTGATTACAAACTTTTCATGATTAAAACTGCAATTAAAAAAAGATTAGGTTCAAAGTTGGAAGTGAGTTATTTCCCCTTAGGTAACTAATTTTGTACAGTAAATTTAAATAGCACATTGACTGTCTTAGGTCACATAAATTTAAATTGCTTAAACATCCCAGCTTGATCTTTTTAAACCAGTAAACATAGATTTATTTCAGTACATAGATTTATTTCAGTATATAGATTTATTTCAGTACAATGCATATAGATTTATTTCAATATCTTATCTTAGGTTATTTGGTCTCAGGTTTATTAGATCATTATTGATACAACTTTTATGCAAATTTGTATTAACCAGTTGCTCCAGACCAGGGGTGGCCTGACCTGTAGTAATTGAGAGCCATTTTAACAACATAAAAAAATTGTCGAGAGCTGCATTGAAAATTTCTTATTGTGATTGTTTTTACATTATTTTTTATTCAAATTTAATGATTCAAACCAACGGTAGCCAAACTGCGGCTCGCGAGCAGCATTCGGCTCTTCTGTGTTCAGATTGCAGCTTGCGAACAAATTATGAAATGAAAAATTTTCCTCTGAAATATATAATATCAGAGATAAATGAAAGTTTAAAAAAAATCTTGACCCACAAGAAGGGTTGAAAAAATATGGGCTTCGTTTAAATTCTAAAAAATTGAGGGAGCGATAGGTTTCTGATTGGTTGCAGGGAACGAAAATACAAAGACAAAAATACAACTTTTCTAACAGAGTAGGAAGAGCACTTTGCATTAACGATAAAGACGTTAAGCCACTTTGCCTCCTCTGTCAAACAACACCAACAAATTACGAAGCCATCAATGTGAAGCGACACTGTGAACACAGTGATGATGAGATTGCATCGCCTTATCCACTGCAATCTGTATTAAGAAAAACCTTGTTGAGCTTAAGCCAGGAATGTGTCAGCAGCAAACACTACTTTCTGTTTACAGTAAAGAAGGGATCATTTCAACTGATGCAATTTATGCTATTGCTTGAAATATTTCTCGTGCTAAAAGACCTTATTCTGATGAGGACTTTATTATGAAGAATATCGAGGATTAATTTCAATATTAGATCCAAATAATTTCAGACCTCGGCAACTGATAACACAGTGCTTCAATGCGGCTCTCAACAGATTTTTTAATTTTTAAAATGGCTCTCAGTTACTACAGGTCAGGCCACCCCTAGTCTAAAGTCATTAAACATTTTAATTGTTTAACCCTAACCATATGTTGAAGAAATATGTGTGATACAGTTACACAATTAACATATTAAGACTTACATTTGTAAAATCTATGAATAGAAACACACTGCATAAAGACTCATAATAATATTGAACATTAATTGTTATGAATCTGCTGACAAGCCCTTTGACCTAGAAAGTTTCTTTAAATTTGATTGATAGCTAGTAGTTGTGATGCAAAGAAGTTCAGTCCGACTCTGGTTTCAAGTTACTGCTCGATGCTTTGATTTTATGAACTTCATTGTGGAGTACAAAGATTCACAGTAGTAGGTTGCACCGAAAATGGCTAAAATTCTGCAATTAGCTTTCCTTAGTTGAGGATATTTTACATCTGGTGTGAGCAAGTGGCCATAAATTTATGAGCTCATCTTTTACATCCATGAGAGTGGTAGCTGCTCTCTTACAGCCACGAGAGTGGTAGCTGCTCTCTTACATCCATGAGAGTGGTAGCTGCTCTCTTACATCCACGAGAGTGGTAGCTGCTCTCTTACATCCACGAGAGTGGTAGCTGCTCTCTTACATCCATGAGAGTGGTAGCTGCTCTCTTACATCCATGAGAGTGGTAGCTGCTCTCTTACAGCCACGAGAGTGGTAGCTGCTCTCTTACATCCATGAGAGTGGTAGCTGCTCTCTTACATCCACGAGAGTGGTAGCTGCTCTCTTACATCCACGAGAGTGGTAGCTGCTCTCTTACATCCATGAGAGTGGTAGCTGCTCTCTTACATCCATGAGAGTGGTAGCTGCTCTCTTACATCCATGAGAGTGGTAGCTGCTCTCTTACAGCCACGAGAGTGGTAGCTTCTCTCTTACATCCATGAGAGTGGTAGCTGCTCTCTTACAGCCACGAGAGTGGTAGCTGCTCTCTTACATCCACGAGAGTGGTAGCTGCTCTCTTACAGCCACGAGAGTGGTAGCTGCTCTCTTACATCCATGAGAGTGGCAGCTGCTCTCTTACAGCCACGAGAGTGGTAGCTGCTCTCTTACATCCATGAGAGTGGTAGCTGCTCTCTTACATCCATGAGAGTGGTAGCTGCTCTCTTACAGCCACAAGAGTGGTAGCTGCTCTCTTACATCCATGAGAGTGGTAGCTGCTCTCTTACAGCCACGAGAGTGGTAGCTGCTCTCTTACATCCATGAGAGTGGTAGCTGCTCTCTTACAGCCACGAGAGTGGTAGCTGCTCTCTTACATCCATGAGAGTGGTAGCTGCTCTCTTACATCCATGAGAGTGGTAGCTGCTCTCTTACATCCACGAGAGTGGTAGCTGCTCTCTTACAGCCATGAGAGTGGTAGCTGCTCTCTTACATCCACGAGAGTGGTAGCTGCTCTCTTACATCCATGAGAGTGGTAGCTGCTCTCTTACAGCCACGAGAGTGGTAGCTGCTCTCTTACATCCATGAGAGTGGTAGCTGCTCTCTTACATCCATGAGAGTGGTAGCTGCTCTCTTACATCCACGAGAGTGGTAGCTGCTCTCTTACATCCATGAGAGTGGTAGCTGCTCTCTTACATCCATGAGAGTGGTAGCTGCTCTCTTACATCCATGAGAGTGGTAGCTGCTCTCTTACAGCCACGTCTAATGAAATATAACAAATGTACACGCTAATTGTGGTGTATCTTGAACATCTGTTGATTCATCAAGAGAAAAACTGAATACTACTAATTTCTTTAAGTCATTCCTCTTTTTTCTTCAATGTCTGAAATACATCTCTCAGTGGTGTGGGGTGAGATGGAAAGTTGTGTTTACAGTTGCCAAAGTCTGGACTATTTGGATCTAATATTGAAATTATGTCCTCTATATTCTGCTTAATAAAATTTATATCTTAATTAGGTTGTTTAGAACAAAAATTATTCCAAGCAATGGCATAACTTGACTCAGTTGAAGCGACACTTTCTTTGCTGAAAGCAGATAATAGTATCTGCTGATGACACTTCCAGAATTGAACCCAGCAAGCTTGCTTTTATCTTATTTCAGATTGAAGTGGATACAGTAATACAAACTCTTTTTTCAGTGTCGCTTCAAATAGCTATCTTTATTTTACCAGCCAATTTTGGTAAATGAGGCTAATTGGCTTACCGAATTTATCAATACATGCAAAACCCTCGTCCCATTCTGGTAGTGAGCTTTGGCCTCCGTTGCTCCAGACTATAAAATGTTTGCCACTAGACTTAAGCCTGGAGCAATCATTAAAGAAAGGGATTAGCTGCCATTGTTTTTATTGAAGAAGACAAAAACTTAGTATTTTGTGACACATCAGAAACCTTTTTATGATCAATGGTCTTTCAGCTTAAAGCCCAAGTGATTCTTCATTGGGAATTGGATTGTCTTAATTGTAATAAATTAAATAACCTGAGCCTTACAAAAGTTTAAAGGCTCAGAGAGAAGTGTATAATCTGACTCACCAATTTATCATAGCGACCACCAGTTGCTAAAACGTGTGACTGCATATCTGTGAAACTATTGGACAGAACTTGAAACACCATACCAGAGTAGATTCTTGGATTATGAATGAAGCTCAAAGATATTTTCACCTAGGGAGAAGATAAAAGGATGTTAAATGGAATGCTAAAGATTTATTTTCACTTACAGTATTTTTTGCTGTATAAGACGCTCCAGAATATAAGACGCATCCAATTTTAAAGGAGGAAAATCTAGAGAAAAAAGATTCTAAACCAAATACGGTAGTAAAATATTTCATATCAACTGTATAAAGTTACACAAAGTTTTAATTAGGGGTCACAGATCAGATCATTTTTCGGATCAGTAAAAAAAACCAAAAAAACACAAGACAAACATACGTTTTGTCTTTTTGTTTAATCCACCATTGCCCCCACACTAGTGATAGCCAGTAACATTGCTCCCACACTTGTAATAATAGCCAGTAACATTACCCCCACCAGGGCCGGCCTTAGGCATAGGCAAACTAGGCAGCTGCCTAGGGCCTCCGATTAGTGGGGGCCTCGCACAGCAATCATAGAAAATAATATATTTAAAGAGCTAACTACGACCAAGATCAAAACAACCAGAACCACCCAATCAGTGCATACCTTTACCAGCTGATTAGTTTTAAATAATGGTTAAAATGCGAATATGAAAGGCTGCAATCGTTGTGTACAAAAACATCTACTTGAACTCAATCCAAAATAAATCGTTTTATGTGCCATGTGGATGTCCTAGTCTCAATCTAATTCTTGGAGACATTGCGAAATCTTCAGTGGTTGAGGCGACACTCTTTGGAGTTTTGCATCAAATTTATGTTTTGTTTGGTGCTTCAACACAGTGATGTAAGATCTTGAAATCTCGTGTAAAAAATCTGACTGTAAAGCCTATTTCCAATACATGATGGGAATGCAAGATCGATACTGTTAAAGCTGTTCCTTATCAACCAGCAGCAGTGTACGATGCATTGGTGGAAGCGTCTAAAAATACCATAGATCCAAAAGCAAGGACCGAAGTAACCGGAGTGGTGAAACAACTAAAAAAATTCAAGTTCTGGTAACTTTAGTCATCTGGTACGATTTATTGTTTCAAATGAATATAATCAGCAAATTGATGCAATCGAAAAACATGCAATTTGACATTGCACTGGAATGTATAAAAAGTGCAACAGAGTTCATGAAAAAATACAAAGAACATGGATTTGTATCCACTCAGTTTCAGCCAGAGAATTGGCTCAAAAATTAGCGATGGAACCAGATGAAATTATATTTCCAGCTGCCACAAGCTTGAGATGACGGAAAATGCACAGTTTGACTATGAAAGGATAGATGAATCATTGACAGATTCAAAAGAAAAATATTGAGTGGAATTTTTAAAATGTTGTGTTAGATCAAGCAGTTATGACATTGACTGCACGTTTTGAGCAAATGGAAAGTCACTTTACTCTTTTTGGATTTCTGCATGACCAAACCAATTTGATGAAATGTTATATGAATTTGAATATTACGGTCACTGATGCATCTGGTTCAGATATTGATCCAAAGAATTTATGCCGTGAATTGCGAATATTTTCCAACATTGTTCCAGATACTGTTTCGTTTTCTCTTGATGCTTTACGTTTTATTTATGATCATGGTTTGAATAATGCTATTCCAAATGTCGCTATAGCCCTTCGTATAGCATTGTAGCATAGACAATTCCGATTACTGGGAAAAGAAGTTTTTCCAAGTTGAAATTAATTTTTAAAAACTGTTTGAGAGCGACTCAGACGCAAGAATGCCTGAACAGTCTGGTAATGATATTTATCGAACGAGATATCGTACAATCTCTGGATTATTCACAATTTATTGCAGCCTTTGCTGCCAACAAAGCACGAAAAGTTGATTTTTGTTGAAAGTTTATGACATCTACACGAATATGTTTGTATAAATTTCAGTTATTTGTTGATTTAGATATAAATACAGGTAGTTTTTAATAAATTGTGTAATTTTATTCTTTCCGTATTTATTATTTTTATTTTTCTATTACATTTAGGGCCACCAAATTTACTTTGCCTAGGGCCTCCAATTCCCTAAGGCCGACCTTGCCCCCACATTAGTAATAGCCAGTAGTTTAAATTTTCGCCCACATTAGATATAATAGCCAGTAACATTGCTCCCACACTAGTATTAGCCAGTAACATTTCACCCACACTAGTAAAAGCAGGTAGTTAAACATTTCCCCACATTAATAATAATCCATTGCCGCTGCCCCCTAATAGCCAGTCTAACAAACCTCACTGACTGCCAACTGCTCTAGAGCTAGGCCAAAGCTGCGGCCTTTCCTAAGGTTGCGGCAGCGTTGCGCTCCGCAGATTCTCGTTCTGTTACCGGTCGATCCATTCAGATCGCGGATCGCTGAGGTAAACTGTCTATTGGTCGTATAAGATGCACCAACACCCCCCCCTCCCCCCGTAAAGCACAAGAAAAGTTTTTTAAACCTCAATCAAGTAAAGAAGTGCAACCACCAAGGGAGATAAATGATAGTGTGCAACCACCAAGGGAGATAAATGATAGTGTGCAACCACCAAGGGAGATAAATGATAGTGTGCAACCACCAAGGGAGATAAATGATAGTGTGCAACCACCAAGGGAGATAAATGATAGTGTGCAACCACCAAGGGAGATAAATGATAGTGTGCAACCACCAAGGGAGATGAATGATAGTGGAAATATTTTAAAATGTCAAAAACCACCTCAATCAAGTAAAGAAGTGCAACCACCAAGGGAGATAAATGATAGTGAAAATATTTTAAAATGTCAAAACCACCTCAATCAAGTAAAGAAGTGCAACCACCAAGGCAGATAAATGATAGTGTGCAACCACAAAGGGAGATAAATGATAGTGGAAATATTTTAAAATGTCAAAACCACCTCAATCAAGTAAAGAAGTGCAACCACCAAGGGAGATAAATGATAGTGAAAATATTTTAAAATGTCAAAACCACCTCAATCAAGTAAAGAAGTGCAACCACCAAGGCAGATAAATGATATTGGAAATATTTTAAAATGTCAAAACCACCTCAATCAAGTAAAGAAGTGCAACCACCAAGGCAGATAAATGATATTGGAAATACAATAGTATGACACAACCACCTCAATCAAGTAAAGAAGTGCAACCACCAAGGCAGATAAATGATATTGGAAATATTTTAAAATTGCAATACCACTTCAAATAAGTAAAGAAGTGCAACCACCAATTCAGATAAATGATAGTGGAAATATTTTATAATGTCAAAACCACCTGAATCAAGTAAAGAAGTGCAACCACCAAGGGAGTTAAATGATATTGGAAATATCTTAAAATGTCAAAACCAATGAACAAACAATCATTAAAATTTTATCCATCGACTTTTTTTGACAGAGAAATCAACTCAGGTTCTTTACAAAACAATGGTGTTTTGATTTTACAAATTTAAAAACAAATTAATACAATAACCCACTCCCTAAATTCACTGGTATTTGCAGGAAATCTGTGGTCAGGCATTTAATGTTATTTCCATTGTTGTTTCTGTTTGTTGACAACATTTTCAAAGAACTGATTATTTTTTTATACATATTTTTATATTAAAAAAATATTTATTAAGTTTTTACTTGAACTTAAGTTTTATTTGTATCTAAAGAAAATTCATTTCACTTGTACATGTCTGTCATGATTTTAATTATTATCTCATTCTTTTATGTCAGATTTCTATCAATCTCAATATATTTTAAACAGTATTTGACATTTAATATTTTAATAACAATTATAAAGATGATAAATAATTTAATGCAATAACCACATTATTGATAATAAGGACTAGTTTGTTTTTTAGTCACAAATTAAAATTCAAGTTGTCTGCTGTTTTATTACTACAGCTTAGGAATGGAGCTTTAATTATGGTTAACAAATGTCCATTAGTAATGAAATAAACAACAGATTCCCATTTCACTCTATCATATAGGCAACCATATTGCCTAGGTTATTGGTAAAAATTTAGCAGCACAAAGATTTTAAGTGTTATATCAATGCCATGGTTATAAAAAGCCTCTTCTTAACTTTTATAAAATAGTGACAAAGGTAATGATAAAACCATGATTATTGAATATTTTGTCAATAGCTTACCTCTAATTTAAGACCCATGGTAGTGGCGTAGTTAACAATAGTTCTAATGTCATTTAATCCTTGCAATGCTAGTGAACGTTCCTGAGAAAGAAAAAACAATTTACATTAATATACAGAGATTTAAGAAAGTTTGTTTCTATTGATAACATGGTTATCATTATTTTATCAGTTTATTTTCAGCTTTAAAAAAAAATGTTTTAAATCTTAATAATAAGTTTGATAACTGAACTTACTGGTTCTCTTTTATGAAAATATTTGACCAACTGAGTCTCATCTTTTATGTCAAATTTAGTCCGTAACATTTTGAAGAACTCCAGATCTGCTTTTCTACTCATCTTAATCTTGTTCTCTTTCAAGAAAATTTGTAATTTTTTTCTTTTAGGTGGCTGGAAAATGAAAGAAAAGTATCAATAAATTTTTATCAATATTAATTTAATATTTTAATAAAGTATTTCTTAGTTCAGAAATTCATGAGTTCATAGGTCATTAAGGGGAGCATATTCTCAGGTTTGACTTGACACTATAATTTATAAAACTCTTGATTGGTCTCTCTCATTTTAAACAGATGCTCTTGACGGACCTACAAGTGACTGACCCACTTATGAACTAGTTACAAACAAATATTCCAGGAGACCTTCAAGTGACTGACCCACTTATGAACTAGTAACAAACAAATATTTCAGGAGACCTTCAAGTGACTGACCCACTTATGAACTAGTAACAAACAAATATTTCAGGAGACCTTCAAGTGACTGACCTACTAATGAACTAGTTACAAACAAATATTTCAGGAGACCTTCAAGTGATGGACCTACTAATGAACTAGTTACAAACAAATATTTCAGGAGACCTTCAAGTGATGGACCTACTAATGAACTAGTTACAAACAAATATTTCAGGAGACCTTCAAGTGACTGACCTACTAATGAACTAGTTACAAACAAATATTTCAGGAGACCTTCAAGTGACTGACCTACTAATGAACTAGTTACAAACAAATATTTCAGCAGACCTTCAAGTGACTGACCTTTAATGAACTAGTTAGTAATAATAGCCAGTAACATTGCTCCCACACTAGTAATAGCCAGTAACATTTACCCCACACCAGTAATAGCAGGTAGTTTAACAAAGTGACTGACCCCCTAATGAACTAGTAACAAACAAATATTTCAGGAGACTAACTTAAGAATCTGTTCATTTAGATTTTGCTTTTTTTTTAATGACATAGGACTGAAAACCTACTCTGAAATCTTGGGTAAAAAAATCCTCAGAAAAATACATGTTTGTACAGGATAATCATGGAGGAAGAATATTATTATCCAAAGACTTAGTGGTGGAAATAGTTGGACATTAAAAAAGGGACAGAACAACCAGGGGGATTCACAAGGGGTGGGGTGGGGATTCACAAGGGGTGGGGTGGGGATAGTGGTTTACATAGAAAATTCAGGAGCCAGATGGCTGTAAGGAAGTGATGTCATCAACAGTCACATTGTTACATGAATGAGTTTGTTATGAGAAGAGTTTATTATAGAGAGAAGGGGGTAAAACATAATGTAACAATACTTCCTCATTCCTATAAATAAAAAAAATAAACTTGAAAGAAATTCTTACAGCTTCAGCAAGTAAACTGAAAATTTGAGAGTGAAGATCTTCAGGTATGCCATGAAGAAGCAGGACGGCTTTCAGCAGTGAGGGATGATTTATTTGAAGGTAATATTTTTTATGCTGTCAGAAATAGATAATGACAGAAAAAATGTGAATATATTAGGGCTGTTAACGATTAATTTAAATTTAATCTTTAACTTTTGAAAAATTAACGATTAATAAATCGTTAATTTCGATTAAAGCCAAAAATTAAAATTTATGATGTCATAAGTAACACTTATTAAACGTTTCTTGTTGAAAATCTAAATAACACTGGAATGTCTCCTTTATATGTCATCTTTTAACCAACTACGCAAAAAGACAAGTGTGTTGACATTATTTGGTTCAAGTGATGAGCGGGTCTAATTGACAATATAACCAGCCGAGCTGAACAATCATTCACATGGAATTGAGGTAACTGGTATGCACAAAACGGTCTTGGCAAGGAATGACATTATCGGATATCGGTGTTCATTAAGTTTCCACCATGTAGAGGGTTAATGGATTCAGGAACTTTCATCTCCATTTTGTAACGCAGTAATTCATCAGAAGAGCTGTCGTCATTTTCTGTCTCTGAGTCAGACTCCATTACTGCATTAGCTTAATACGCTTTTCATTTAGTTTGATAAGTAGGCGAAGTGTTAGAACCATGGTAGGCAAACTTTATCAACATTTTGAACACCCTCAGTCAATAGTTTAAAACCAAAATGTTCGTGTAATCATCAGGAAATGTATTATTTATCGACCGCTATTTTTTTAATTTTTTTTTACAGTTTTTGCACTTCCAATAATTTGTAAGTGATGGGTCAATTAATCATTAAAAATAATTTAATCCTTAACATTTTTAACGATTAATCGAGAAATTAATAGTTAATTTCCGCAGCCCTAGAATATATATAAAGAAAAATATGGCAAATGTTCTTAGTATTATCTCAATCACAAATGTTCCCCAAGGTACACTATCCATGGGAATGTAACTTACACAACTAATAAGTTTTTATTTTTTATTTAATAAGGAAATTTGAATTAATTTAATTTTTCAAAAACAGTCTTTTTCTAATTTTACTGGTTTCATCTCACTGTTCTTCTCTTAAAATTGTCTTTAATTTGTTTCAATGTCAACTTGTAGTTTTAGTGCTTGTAGTGATAATCTTCTAAATCAATGAAAGATTTTGAAACACCTTTACCACCTTCCATAACACAGTTCTCTATATCTCTACATGCCAGATGTTGTGGAGTGGATCGTTATAGTTCTTGTGGATCAGAAGTTTTCCTCCCATGTGTTCTGTGTTTGGTCTTTGGGGGTCAATGTATTTCATTTTTAAAAATGCTTATAAATAGCGCACACTGACTTTCTCATAAACATTTAAATTTCTCTTTTTGAGTTTAATAAGGGTTTATGGAGTTGTCTTGACATTCTTTAGGTCAAACAATTCCAGTCTCACTAATAATAGCTCCTTTTAATACTGTCTTAGGTCATTCTATAGTCCACATAGAGTTGGTGCACTAGGCTGAGGTCATTCTATAGTCCACATAGAGTTGGTGCACTAGGCTGAGGTCATTCTATAGTCCACATAGAGTTGGTGCACTAGGCTGAGGTCATTCTATAGTCCACATAGAGTTGGTGCACTAGGCTTAGATCATTCTACAGTCCACATAGAGTTGGTGCACTAGGCTTAGTTCATTAAATAGTCCACATAGAGTTGGTGCACTAGGCTTAGATCATTCTATAGTCCACATAGAGTTGGTGCACTAGGCTTAGATCATTCTGTAGTCCACATTGAGTTGGTGCACTAGGCTTAGATCATTCTATAGTCCACATAGAGTTGGTGCACTAGGCTTAGTTCATTAAATAGTCCACATAGAGTTGGTTCACTAGGCTGAGGTCATTCTATAGTCCACATAGAGTTGGTGCACTAGGCTGAGGTCATACTATAGTCCACATAGAGTTGGTGCACTAGGCTTAGATCATTCTATTATCCACATAGAGTTGGTGCACTAGGCTGAGGTCATTCTATAGTCCACATAGAGTTGGTGCACTAGGCTTAGATCATTCTATAGTCCACATAGAGTTGGTGCACTAGGCTGAGGTCATTCTATAGTCCACATAGAGTTGGTGCACTAGGCTGAGGTCATTCTATAGTCCACATAGAGTTGGTGCACTAGGCTTAGATCATTCTATAGTCCACATAGAGTTGGTGCACTAGGCTTAGATAATTCTATAGTCCACATAGAGTTGGTGCACTAGGCTTAGATCATTCTATAGTCCACATAGAGTTGGTGCACTAGGCTGAGGTCATTCTATAGTCCACATAGAGTTGGTGCACTAGGCTTAGATCATTCTATAGTCCACATAGAGTTGGTGCACTGGGCTTAGATCATTCTATAGTCCACATAGAGTTGGTGCACTAGGCTTAGATCATTCTACAGTCCACATAGAGTTGGTGCACTAGGCTTAGTTCATTAAATAGTCCACATAGAGTTGGTGCACTAGGCTTAGATCATTCTATAGTCCACATAGAGTTGGTGCACTAGGCTTAGATCATTCTGTAGTCCACATTGAGTTGGTGCACTAGGCTTAGATCATTCTATAGTCCACATAGAGTTGGTGCACTAGGCTTAGTTCATTAAATAGTCCACATAGAGTTGGTTCACTAGGCTGAGGTCATTCTATAGTCCACATAGAGTTGGTGCACTAGGCTGAGGTCATACTATAGTCCACATAGAGTTGGTGCACTAGGCTTAGATCATTCTATAGTCCACATAGAGTTGGTGCACTAGGCTTAGATCATTCTATAGTCCACATAGAGTTGGTGCACTAGGCTTAGATCATTCTATAGTCCACATAGAGTTGGTGCACTAGGCTTAGATCATTCTATAGTCCACATAGAGTTGGTACACTAGGCTTAGATCATTCTATAGTCCACATAGAGTTGGTGCACTAGGCTTAGATCATTCTATAGTCCACATAGAGTTGGTGCACTAGGCTGAGGACATTCTATAGTCCACATAGAGTTGGTGCACTAGGCTGAGGTCATTCTATAGTCCACATAGAGTTGGTGCACTAGGCTTAGATCATTCTATAGTCCACATAGAGTTTGGGCACTAGGCTTAGATCATTCTATAGTCCACATAGAGTTGGTGCACAAGGCTGAGGTTATTCTATAGTCCACATAGAGTTGGTGCACTAGGCTTAGATCATTCTATAGTCCACATAGAGTTGGTGCACTAGGCTGAGGTCATTCTATAGTCCACATAGAGTTGGTGCACTAGGCTGAGGTCATTCTATAGTCCACATAGAGTTGGTGCACTAGGCTGAGGTCATTCTATAGTCCACATAGAGTTGGTGCACTAGGCTTAGATCATTCTACAGTCCACATAGAGTTGGTGCACTAGGCTTAGTTCATTAAATAGTCCACATAGAGTTGGTGCACTAGGCTTAGATCATTCTATAGTCCACATAGAGTTGGTGCACTAGGCTTAGATCATTCTGTAGTCCACATTGAGTTGGTGCACTAGGCTTAGATCATTCTATAGTCCACATAGAGTTGGTGCACTAGGCTTAGTTCATTAAATAGTCCACATAGAGTTGGTTCACTAGGCTGAGGTCATTCTATAGTCCACATAGAGTTGGTGCACTAGGCTGAGGTCATACTATAGTCCACATAGAGTTGGTGCACTAGGCTTAGATCATTCTATTATCCACATAGAGTTGGTGCACTAGGCTGAGGTCATTCTATAGTCCACATAGAGTTGGTGCACTAGGCTTAGATCATTCTATAGTCCACATAGAGTTGGTGCACTAGGCTGAGGTCATTCTATAGTCCACATAGAGTTGGTGCACTAGGCTGAGGTCATTCTATAGTCCACATAGAGTTGGTGCACTAGGCTTAGATCATTCTATAGTCCACATAGAGTTGGTGCACTAGGCTTAGATAATTCTATAGTCCACATAGAGTTGGTGCACTAGGCTTAGATCATTCTATAGTCCACATAGAGTTGGTGCACTAGGCTGAGGTCATTCTATAGTCCACATAGAGTTGGTGCACTAGGCTTAGATCATTCTATAGTCCACATAGAGTTGGTGCACTGGGCTTAGATCATTCTATAGTCCACATAGAGTTGGTGCACTAGGCTTAGATCATTCTACAGTCCACATAGAGTTGGTGCACTAGGCTTAGTTCATTAAATAGTCCACATAGAGTTGGTGCACTAGGCTTAGATCATTCTATAGTCCACATAGAGTTGGTGCACTAGGCTTAGATCATTCTGTAGTCCACATTGAGTTGGTGCACTAGGCTTAGATCATTCTATAGTCCACATAGAGTTGGTGCACTAGGCTTAGTTCATTAAATAGTCCACATAGAGTTGGTTCACTAGGCTGAGGTCATTCTATAGTCCACATAGAGTTGGTGCACTAGGCTGAGGTCATACTATAGTCCACATAGAGTTGGTGCACTAGGCTTAGATCATTCTATAGTCCACATAGAGTTGGTGCACTAGGCTTAGATCATTCTATAGTCCACATAGAGTTGGTGCACTAGGCTTAGATCATTCTATAGTCCACATAGAGTTGGTGCACTAGGCTTAGATCATTCTATAGTCCACATAGAGTTGGTACACTAGGCTTAGATCATTCTATAGTCCACATAGAGTTGGTGCACTAGGCTTAGATCATTCTATAGTCCACATAGAGTTGGTGCACTAGGCTGAGGACATTCTATAGTCCACATAGAGTTGGTGCACTAGGCTGAGGTCATTCTATAGTCCACATAGAGTTGGTGCACTAGGCTTAGATCATTCTATAGTCCACATAGAGTTTGGGCACTAGGCTTAGATCATTCTATAGTCCACATAGAGTTGGTGCACAAGGCTGAGGTTATTCTATAGTCCACATAGAGTTGGTGCACTAGGCTTAGATCATTCTATAGTCCACATAGAGTTGGTGCACTAGGCTGAGGTCATTCTATAGTCCACATAGAGTTGGTGCACTAGGCTTAGATCATTCTATAGTCCACATAGAGTTGGTTTACTAGGCTTAGATCATTCTATAGTCCACATAGAGTTGGTGCACTAGGCTGAGGTTATTCTATAGTCCACATAGAGTTGGTGCACTAGGCTTAGATCATTCTATAGTCCACATAGAGTTGGTGCACTAGGATGAGGTCATTCTATAGTCCACATAGAGTTGGTGCACTAGGCTTAGATCATTCTATAGTCCACATACAGTTGGTGCACTAGGCTTAGATCATTCTATAGTCCACATAGAGTTGGTGCACTAGGCTTAGATCATTTTATAGTCCACATAGAGTTGGTGCACTAGGCTGAGGTCATTCTATAGTCCACATAGAGTTGGTGCACTAGGCTTAGATCATTCTATAGTCCACATAGAGTTGGTGCACTAGGCTTAGATCATTCTATAGTCCACATTGAGTTGGTGCACTAGGCTTAGATCATTCTATAGTCCACATAGAGTTGGTGCACTAGGCTTAGTTCATTAAATAGTCCACATAGAGTTGGTGCACTAGGCTGAGGTCATTCTATAGTCCACATAGAGTGGTGCACTAGGCTGAGGTCATTCTATAGTCCACATAGAGTTGGTTTACTAGGCTTAGATCATTCTAAAGTCCACATAGAGTTGGTGCACTAGGCTTAGTTCATTCTATAGTCCACATAGAGTTGGTGCACTAGGCTTAGATCATTCTATAGTCCACATAGAGTTGGTGCACTAGGCTTAGATCATTCTATAGTCCACATAGAGTTGGTGCACTAGGCTTAAGTGGTGGAAGGGGGCAGCATCCTTCCACTTACTAAAGGATTATACATATTTCTGCTTCATGTTTTCCACAGGTATTTTATTTTTTTGGTACCTCGTACACACTTTTAAGAATTTTTAACTATCGTCCACCAGGAGAAGAGTTCAATAGAAGATCAATATCTCTACACTGGTCAAATTAAGCGCATGTTAATTTAATTCTGTTATTTTCGTTTCAATTTTGTGTCATAAAACTAAAATTTCTTTTATGTTACAAAGTCATGCGAGGCTATTGTAAAAATATTTGAATTGAGTCAAATCAAATCAACTGCAGCCTTACCTTTAACGACTGAAATGTGTTGATGATTTCCTGTATGACAACAAGAACTTCTGCATCTGCAATTAGGCTAAAATAGGCAGGTAACTCTTAATATTTGAAAATTAATTTCCTCGACAATGACAAGACATTATATGAGATTTCTACCTTAGGCATGAGCTTTGACTTTACAATGTTAACTATTCTATATAAGTATAACCATAATTCCAGTCATAAGTACGTGTTTAAAAATAGCATTGAAATAAATGATAGGGGGCACTGATATCAGGATATCGGCAATATTGGTAGCATGTAAAGGTCCCGATATTGACGTCTCCGATATTTCATGAGTGACATTTTGAAAAAAAAATTCAGAAAAAATGTATCATTTAGATTTATAAATATCTCAACAAATTAATTAATTCACCCCAATACCGGTATTGAAAGAACCAAAAGAGTCCTAGTATTAATATTTACAGACACAATACAACGTGCCATGTGCTATGATATTGTTTAGGTATCGGCCGATTTTGTATACTTGGAAATACTTTTTAAATGATGCCAATGCCAAGTATACCGTATTTGTTCTAATAGCAAAGATGCACGCAGAATCGCAGATGTCTAAAACATTTTGTTTCACATGGAATAACAAAATGTACTGTGTGCAGACTTGTTTTCTTTGGCAACCATTCATCCTTCAACCTCATTTTGACTATATTACTATTGCTTTGTTCTCATTGTTTCATTCATAAAAGGTGGCCGTGTCTATTGGTTAGAATTAATTATAAGTCAAAGTTGAAAGTTCAAAAGGTGTTCCTAATTTTATTTATACATTTTTATAGAGGACAGTTTGCTTTGTCGTGAGTCATAATGTAGGTCATGATCTGGAACTTGTAAACACATCAGAAACGTCGTTTAAAGATAAATTTTACTGTTATACAAAGTTATATGAGTTGTTAATAAAGAATATTTTAAAAACAAAATAAAGCAATATTATTTTTATTTATAGCATTGATCCTGAAAATAAAATCATTATTAAAAATAGAGAAAAAAATGCGTGACGCGAACAGTGGAACTGAGGTCACAAAATGTGGAGGTAAAATGCATAGGGGATTGGGACAAATTGAACCACACTTTAAAAATGCATAACTTTAAAACTACAAATCCTAAAAATATAATGTTCGCCATTCATAAAATGTTTAACAAATTCATACTGCTTCAAGTACTCTGTATCGGTACTCAGTATCGGCAAAACTTGGCCGCAACTACTCGGTACTCTGCAAAAAATCATACTCTGTATACCCCTAATATTTTTTGAGTTAAAGTTGATGTAAAAATAATTAATCTAAATCACTAAGTCTATATTTAAGATTGCTTTTGTTATTATTAATAAAAATGTTTTGATGTGTTATTTTACCCCGATTACTACGGTATTAACTTATTTTATCTATAAAAAAATCTCCGATCCATATTCCTGCATTTTTTTACGAGGAACAAAAAGAAACATGAAGCAAAGTGACAAAGAAGAATGAACACGAAATACGGACGAACGTAATCGACATACACTTATAATTCAAATGAAGTTGTACGATTTGTTTCTGAAATTACGTTTGTCTTAATTAAACCAGTAGCCTGACATATAAACTAAAAATAATTACAAGTGATAAATTTAAGAATGACATCATCAAACATGACCGCTGGTTTTTGTCCTAACAAATACTCATATCAGCAAAAAAATATCGGTAATATCAGCAAAAATGCATGAGTAGATCCCTAATATAAAATATAAATAATTACGAGTGATAAATTTAAGAGTGACGTCATCAAATATGACCGCTGGTTTTTGTCCTAACAAATACTCATATCGGCACTCATATTGGTAGTATCGTTATCGGCAAAAATGCATTTCAGTAGACCCCTAATAAATGATTCCACAAACAATTCTGCAGTCAAATTCTGACCTGCCAAAATGCAGGTTAGGAGGAATGAGCAAGGAGTTAGAATGCATATTAATTGCATATAACCTAAACAAAAATGTGTCACTCAAAGATGAAAGAAATTTTCAGTGAATATGTTGATACATTTTTAAAAAAATTCCAACCAACCTTCCTGGGGGAGAAATAATATCAAAGGTGCCTTCTGTGATTCTCATTGGATGAACATTGTAGGTGTCATTTAATAATTTCTCTTCCTTGAAACTTTGTTCTATAACAAAATGTTTGACCGAGTTGATGTTTTTTCTACCGATATATCTGGCCAGTGAAACCTGGAACACAACAAAAATTATACCTACATCCAATAGTTTTTATCATTTTATTTTGAGTTCTAAAAAATTTAAAAATTTTCTCTATGACTTAAAATAGAATATTTATTTTGGGTTTACATAAGATGTAAAATACAAGAAAAAAAATGTATTGGGTTCCAAGTAATTAAATATAGATTGACAAACTTATCTCCCTTTTTCATGTTAAAATTAGGATTAAGGAAAGAACGTTTATGCTGCACATATTAATACTTTACTTTACTGTGGTTTTTTTGTTTTCTACTTTATAATTTTTTCATGATATAACATCTATATATATATAATTTGCCAGAAACTAGAACAAGAAACTAGATGGAGTCTATATATATGTAGTAGTGTGCACATCCGGAATGCACAGCAATATATAGAAGGAAAGCAAGTGAAGAAAGAAGAAGAAGCTGTTTCATTGTTGTTTTACTCAAACTGTTCTGCTATAGTCCCCACTTAGTTTGTTTAGTGTGTACCTGTTGAAATTAAAGCCAGCACTCAGCTACATATATAACATCTATCTATCTATATATATAATTGGCAGAGACTAGAGCAAGCAAGACACAAGCAAGCAAGGACGACCATCTTTGGTCTCGAGACATGCACACTGCGGTTGATTGTACATGTTCACTCTTGTTCTGATTTCTTCATGCTGCTGTTTGTGTCTGTTCTTTTCCCCCGTTTTGTTTGTGTTACAGGTAAGATGCAGGGCATCATACAAGACTAATACGCGAGTGACATCAAATTGCTGTCTTAATATTCCAGTAAATAAATAATATACACGTCATCACTGTTGTTAGTCAAATTCAGATAAGGAATGATTTTTTTTTAAATTCGCTTAGTTGCCTAGGGCTAACACACAGTGCGCCTTTGATGTGAACAATGGTCAAGGCTACAAGTGTTACTATTTATATTACACAAGTCATTTGATTGACATAGGAAATTAGACATTGGTCTTATAGTGACATATTTCTTACTAAGTACCTGCACGTCAAAGGCATTTGACTTAAAATTATATTGATATGATGTTTTCTAAAAACAATTTTGGTGTGCGTTGGAAGAGGAGTACAGTGAGTATAGCCCAAACCCAATATTTGAACAGGAAAAGTAGGGCATTGTAAAGTAGGGCGTTTTCTTGGGCGTCA
This sequence comes from Ampullaceana balthica, assembly GCA_944989445.1. Classification (NCBI taxonomy): domain Eukaryota; kingdom Metazoa; phylum Mollusca; class Gastropoda; family Lymnaeidae; genus Ampullaceana; species Ampullaceana balthica. The sequence goes on from CALYLW010001851.1 coordinate 63,665, forward strand.
CAAAAAACAGTTATTCCGGCGAGTCGGCAATTGAAAAATAAAATGGTCTTTTATATTTGCAGGGGTTTTAGTGCTTACTCTATCACTAGCACAACTGTTACTACAACTGGTGCTCAAAGTACATGGACTTTTAATACACGGAATATTATTGCAACTTTTCTGATGAATATTTAACAATGTTAGTGGTAAAATTTTAAGCTTACTATGGTTAAACAGAAGTATAAATATTTGGTAATTTTCCACAGATTGATTCAAAAAAATAGATAGATACTGCAAAACTGGTAAGATAAACATTTTTAACATGATTCAGTAACTTTCTAGAGGCAGGAAATTATATTCATCTGAATGGAAATATCCAACTTTCTATTGATAACAAATTCAAGATTGTACAAACAAAATTGGGGGAATGTATATACATCTAAAGGGTAGGCAAATAATATTTTACAAAATTCAATTACAACTTTAAATGAATAATGTAAAACTATTTTGTAAAATGCCTTAGGTATCTCCTCATCCCCACCCTACCCTTAAAGTTGGCCCACATCATTTGGACTCTTGTTTTGGTGAGCAATGTGACAATGACACTTACTCTCTGATCTCTAGGGACAGAGATGACCATTCCCTTCTGGTTCAACACTTTCACAAGTGTTTCATCCCCATCATACACTGAACACACTGGCATAAAGACAGGAAGCCGAATTCGAATAGCACCATGATTGCTAAAAATAGCACTAAGTTTTGATTCTAGCTGATGAAGTAGGTGGACTTTAATCCATGGAAAAACATTCTGTAAAATATTATTGGTCATAAAGTCAATTAACTATTTTACTTTAAGTATAAGTAATAGCATTTACTTGTAACAAATATTTTTTATTTAATATTTATTTTTTAATATATTTATTTTTATCACTAAGACCAGGACAATTACACAATTAGGTTAAGACTCTTAATATTATCTGGGTTTTCTTTCCATTAATACCTGTAATAATTTGAAATCATAGATAAAGTCTTGTTGTTCTGATGTTTTCTGATCAAAAAATGTTTTTAAGATGTGACAGTGAGATGTAGACTGGGGATTGCCTAGAGCTGAATCCAGTATTTTTTTAACTTCTGTTTCTTCTACTTGGGCTGGGGGAAGATAGTCTGAAGAGAGGAGCTCTTTGGCTGTTGGACGCCGACTAGGATCATGATTTAATAACCATAAAATTATCTTTCCCTGAAATGTGAAGTAGACATTTATTGGAGTCCATTCATCTAGTTATAAACTGTGCTAAATAAATAATAAATTATATTCCTATTTTACAATTACTCTTACCACAATAAATCTAACATTGTTATGAAAACAAAAAGATTATCATTAGTTATTTTTTAAATGCTTTTATAAACAGATTTTAGTAAAACTTAGCAAGATGACATCCCTTGGACCAGGGACAAACAGAAATGTTTAAAATTTGACAAGTGGCATGAATCATTTGTTGTTGTTTTAATAACAGTCATCAGCAGTACAAAAATGTTTCCATTTGCTAAAATTTCACCATTGAACTGTGGTAACTATTTTTCAAAGGCTTTTACGGATAATCATTTTCATTATCAAAATTTTAAGAAAATGTTTTTAAACACTGAATTAAAAAATTGTTTTGGCACTCAAGAAATTTTTTTTTAAATTCAATAGACGAATAAAAATTGTAACCTCATTTGTTTTTTCAGTAAGATCTTCTGGCAAAGCCCTGTCCTTTGTTAGCTTGGTAAGAATGATATCTCTCTCCATTCCTGTGGGCAGACTTCTGTAGCACATTTCAAAGAAAATAACTCCTAAACTGTACAAGTCAACTTTCTGAAATTAAAAGTACATTGTAAAATGTATATTTTATAAATGCAGCTGGCGGATGACATGATATTTGTTTAAATTTTTTTTATTAACCTTTAAAAAAAAAGAGAAAAAAAACTTTGAACTATAATATTACCGTATATACTCATTCTAAGGCCAACTTTTTTTGGACAAAATCTATGGGAAAAGGTTGGGAGGTCAGCTTACGAGCGGGTCATAGGTAATTTATGCATGTACATTGAATATCGATGTTGTTATTGTAGATCATCAAGGTCCTTGTCTACATTCTACAAGATTTGACTGCTCTACCAGAAGCTATAAAATATTATTAAACATCTGCACTTACCTTACTTATTCATTTTAACTATTTTTGTGAATATTTTAATCAATTGTTTTACAAATTTTAATGTAGGCGTTTTCGCCACTGTTTACCAAAGAAATAAAAAATTGGTTACTCTTGAGGTCGGCTTACGAGCAGATTACACACTTTTTATACTTTTCTCTTCCAAAAAGAGTGGGGTCGGCTTATGAACGAAAGGGCTATAGAACGAGTATAAACGGTAATAATAATAATAATATACCAACACAACCAAAAAAAACTGGGAAGTAAATAAACTGCACAGAAAATTTTTTTAAATAAACTTGAAGAGTCTTATTTTTTTCAGCTGGTTTACTGGTTTAAATATAATTTATTTCTCTATTTAAACATAGTGTATTTGTAAATAAGTTTAATCTCTCTTACGCCAAGTTGTCTTTAAATAATTATTTATATCTACTCATGTGTTAGAATCTTTAAAAAAAAATTATATCTACTCATGTTTTAGAATCTTTAAAAAAAAATTATATCTACTCATGTGTTAGAATCTTTAAATGCCAATTATGTTATGTTATGACCTTATTTCATTTTCACCATTTATTGATTTTCAAAATAAATCAATTTCTGAAATTCCAGTTTGCTTTTATGTATACTAAATAAAAATGTCAGTTACAAGAATACAAAAACTACACAGACACAAGTGTTTAGTGAATCTGAACATGTCAGATGACAATTATTGGACATTTACCTGATCATACTCAAAACTTTCACCTGTATTCTTGAGTTCAGGACTAATGTAGTAAGATGTGCCTACGTCTCCAGTTAAATTTACATCTCCACTTTTCTGACAAGACAATGAGCCTTGGTATGTACTTTGTCCTACATCCTGATCGTTAATTACAGTCCCTTCCTTTATAAAAGATGTGTACAGATATGTGTTAAGAATGTTGACAAATTTTTACTTTTTTTTCTTTTTTAAAAAGCAATGGATTATTTCTTAAAATTTCGAGCATTTTTAACAAAAACTTTTCTGTTCAGATTCAATGGGTCACATATTTGAGACCCACTGAATCATCACACACTGATGACTTATTTGAGACCCACTGAATCATCACATGCAGATGACTTATTTGAGACCCACTGAAAAAACACACGCCGATGACTCACAGGTGACACATGCTCCTTGTGTGGCATAGGAGCAAGACTAGCCAATAAGAACAGAGGTCACATGTGGCGTTTGGCGTATTGTCCCTCCCTTATTTAACGTGGAGCCCAGAGACCATTCGGTCTCTGCACCCATCATTTGAGTGAGGGCCTGGTCGATAGGAAGAATTTGAATGGGTCAAATCTGTCCACGTCAGGTGTAGTTTGGATAAGTTGTATTAGTTGTTAGTTAGTACAGTTTGAGATCTATAATTTGTATATCCTAGTTATTTTTAATTATTTACTTATATTAATGTATTAGTAAGGCAATGTATGTTGCATTATTGTTCTATTGTAGCCAGTAAATTAAAGGCCAGTAAAGTTGATGTTGATTTGAAGTAAAGTTGAGTAAAGTTACACCAGTAATACTGGTTAAACTAAGAGTAAAGTTAAGTATAAGTAGTGATCTTTCCAGACAACAGAGCCAATAGAATCAGCCACTGGACAACAGAACCTGTTGTGTGACTGACAGAACATCTATTGGGGAATTCCCACTGAGAGAAACAGGTGCAGGTGTTGGCCCATAGGAACTTCAAAGAAAGTTAGAGCTGACCGCAAGATGAACGGGGAGCCTACCCGTTACATAAGACCAGTTTCGAGACGGATGAACGTCGAGTCGTCCTATCAGGAAACCCACAGGGAAGTGGGATCAATTAGTAACATTTTGTATTTAATAAATATTTGTATTACTTAGTATTAGGTTGTTTTAATTAATGGTTGTTGTATTTACAATTGTTAAGTTATATTTATTTATATTTATACTAGTGTATTACCCGTCAAAAATGACGGAAGTTTTCAAAATAAATACATTTCAGCTGAATCTATTTATTTTTAAAAAATACACATCAGAATAAAAAATAATGTAATACAGAACTTTCATTCATTTTATTTATTTTTATTTTATTCATTTATTTTCATATTGAACAATGTTATTTTTTTTAACATTCGAAAAGAGTTATTTTTGGTGCTGTAATTTGGTGCGCTGCTTTCTAAAATTAGTAGCGTCACGGACACACAGACGGGACAGAGAGACATGACATACTATTATTATTATAGTAAATTATATTATTGAATATATGTGTACATTTTTTGTATATTTCATGTAATTAAATATTGTTGTAATTCGTAGGAATGAGGTCTTGGCTTGTTTCATGACATGTGTTCACTGATATATATTTAGATAAATATGTAACATCTTGGATCATGTCCAAATGTGTGTGTTCATAGATTTAAAATATTCAACAATTTCCCTGAACAAATATTTTTCAAAGCATAGAAAATTTTACACTCAATACTGAAAAAACAGATACAAGTTCATTTGGTAAAGTAAATGTGTGTTAATTTTTTTGTAATATTGCTAGATCGATCCTTAGTACAGTCGAACCCACTTAACTCACCCACCCCATTATGTCGACGTTTTTTATTGGAACCGCCAAATTCTCTCTTTGTCTTAGCATTTTCTCGTCGTTTAATTCGATTTTGTTAAGTCGCCGAAACCTCATAACACTAGCACAAAAAGGGTCAAATTTGCCACTTAGCATTGGTTATCTCGATCCCCATGACCAATCGCCAGCTTTAGAAAATGTTAGCTATGATTTTTTTATAACCAAGGGAAGGGACCAATTTTCTGCCTCACCAGGGTCTGCTGGTGACGTCACAGCCCGCTTGCTTTTAGCTCTCAGCGATGTGTTGCTTCTGGTACTATGGCAATCACCAGCTTTTGAAATTCTTAGTTATTTTATAACCAACAAGGCCACACGTCAAATTTCAGCCTTGCATGGTGTGCTGGTGACGTCACAGCCCGCTTGCGTTAGGCCTGTGTTGCTTCTATGCCAATCACCAGCTTTTGTTGTTCTTAGTTATTTTATAACCAACCAGGCCATGCAAAAAGTGTCAGCCTTGCGAGGTGTGCTGGTGACGTCACAGCCCACTTGCGTTCAGATACTTTTCAGAGCTGTGTCAGAGTGAAATGACTTGCGAATTTTGTGTTGCAATGTTGGAGAATATAATAAAAGTTTGTATCGATAATCGACGTTGGTTTTTATTTTAAATTTGTAAATTTCTGCTGTTAGTTGGTGCACATATACCTTTTGTTGTTAGCAAACATGTATGTACATTTTTATAGCATGCCGATAACTTCATCAAACAAATAACGGCAAAAAAAACAGACAGTTTACCCACCCCCACTCTAAGTCCATTGTAAGCTGAGGGGATCGTATGGAATAACAAAATGTACCGTGTGCAGACTTGTTGTCATTGGCAACCATTCATCCTTCAAAATCATTTTGACTATTAGTACTGCTTTGTTCTCATTGTTTCATTCATAAGAAGTGGCCGTGTACAAAAGCCATTTAACTATTGGTTAGATTTAATTAAAATGTGTCAAAGTTGAAGGTTCAAAAGGAGTTCCTAATTTATTTGTGTACGTAAACTGTATGTTTTTATAGAGAAGAGTTTGCTTTGTCATGAGTCATATATAGGTCATGATAGACAACAGCAACGCCGTTGTGTAAAAAAACGTGCATGTATATTCTCATTTATTAATGCTAGTGATGGGACGATACCAAAATCACAGGCTGCTTACTGTAAACAAGGCTCCCCAGATTTTAAAATATATAATAAAACAGAGTACAGACAGTTTACCCACCCCCACTCTCAATCTCCCACACCATTGTTGTTGTTAGTCCGATTAGCATCAAGTTACCAAAGGAATTCTAAGTCCATTGTAAGCGCTCAATCTGGGAATCACCGCAAGACGGCGCGCTCGCGCGGCGTGGCGGGCAGGAGTATATGACTTCGTTATAGTTATGTACTAGGGAAAAAAACTGCGCTAACGCAACAAAGGGTTATATTTAAACTTAAACGGTCCTTAAAAACAAACGGTCTTAACAACCTTTGGAAAGAGTGAAGAAATAGGGTCCCGATATTCCGATACGATTCTGATTAATCGCCCCATCACTAATTAACGCACAACACGTGCATAAAGAAATTTCAAGCGCATGTTAATATTTTGCCGCCATATTGGTTTTCGTTTTAACTCGATCATCGGTTATCTCGATGCCATTTTTCATACCCCAACGCCGTCGACTTAACCGGTTTCGACTGTAATAGTAAAAAAAAAGTTATTTTCCTTTCATGGGTCTCTGACTAGCGCTAACTGTAAATGCTTGTCCAGCATGATCTTTACGCTAACATAAACATAACAAAAATAGAAATGAAAATAGAAAATGAAATCCTATTGGGAGATGCTTTTGAAGTTAATCTTAATCAAAGCAACTAACAATTGACAAGTTATTATCTATTAATAAAATGCACTAAGATTAAATAACACTTTAAAATATTAAAAGAAATAATTGAACACAAGGAACAGTTCTTACCGTGACTGTGGTAAACTTATGGAGTCTGGCAAGTCCAAAATCACCAATTTTGACATGATCATTTGGGTCAAGAAAAATGTTTACTGGTTTCAAATCTCGATGAATAATGTTCTAGACAAAAAATATGACATGATAATGCAGAAATTAAGCTCACAGTACAGCCTCCAATAATAATGTAGCAATTAAACTCCCAAATCCTTTACAAGAGTTTTAAGTTCCATAAATAATGGTATAAAATTAACATTTAATTTAAGTTGTATTTAAAAATGCTGTAACAATCACCTTGTCATGAATATGGACCAATCCTTCAACAATTTCTTGAAATAGTCTCCATACTCTGTCTTTGTCTTTGTAAAGACCTTCATCTATGATTGTTCTCATCGTTCTTTCTTCACAGCATTCCATCTATTCATTTTTCAAGCCATGAAAAAAAAGAACCACCAATAGATACTTTAGCACTATATGTCAAAATTATATGATGTATGATGAGAAAACAAGCCAATAAGGAAAAAATAATGGGTCACTTGCTTTGATGAAAGTGCATTTTAAAAATGTGCATGTAGGTGAATATTAATATGCAATTATTAAGTTTAATTAAAAATAATTTTAAGATTAGAATTATATCAGATTTATGTAACATAATTGTAACATAAACTTCAACATTGGAAGACCCTCAAAAGATAAAACTATCCAACACTTCACCATCAGCTGATCAAAAGCAACTTTAGGCCTTGAGATTATAGTGCTGGACTTTTTTTGGTAAATGCATAAAATAAAAACAGGGTATTAGTAGGCCTGACAGGACGTAACACAACAGCGAACGTTTCGGCAAAGAGCCTTTTTCAACGGACAAATAGTACACAAATGAAACGAATAAAACGAAATAATAGAAAAAAAACACTTAGCTGCGGTGAAATCCAAGTAGTCCAGTAGAGATCCCAGGAGTCATGTCCGATGTCGAAGGCCTTCAGAGCAGTTTTAAGCGTGTCCTTGTAGCGCTTTCGTGGACCTCCGCGTGCTCTTTGCCCTTCGGTAAGTTCACCGTAGAAGAGCCTCTTGGGTAGGCGATGATCGGGCATGCGCACTAGATGCCCCGCCCAGCGTAGTTGGCTTTGCATGAGGATAGTGTGGATGCTGGGGAGTCCTGACCTGGCTAATATTTCGGTGTCTGGAACTTTTTCCTGCCATTTTATATTGAGAATTTTTCTAAGGCTTTTGGTGTGGAAGTGGTTCAGCAACCTCGCATGGCGTTGGTATACAATCCAAGTTTCACATGCATATAGTAAGGTGGGGAGCACTACAGCTCTGTATACTTTTAGTTTTGTTTGGGTGCTGATTCCCCTTCTGTTCCAGACACTGTCATGCAATCTACCGAATGCTGCGCTGGCCTTTGAGATTCTCGAGTTCACCTCGTCATCAATATTGGCCTTCTGGGACAGTGTGCTGCCAAGGTAAGTAAAGCGGCTCACTGTGTTGATTTTGTTGCCGTTGATGAATATGTTTGGCTCAGTATAGGATTTGCCCGGGGCCGGCTGGTATAACACTTCTGTCTTTTTTGTGCTGATGGTGAGCCCAAAGTTAGAGCACGCACTGGAAAATTTATCAGCACTTAGTTGCAGTTGTGCTTCAGAGCCCGCGTTAAGGGCACAATCATCAGCAAAAAGAAGTTCCAGGATGCTGTCTGATTTGACCTTTGTCTTAGCTTTAAGCCTCCTGAGGTTGAACAGACGACCATCAGTGCGATACCTGAAGTCCATGCCTACATTTCTATTCCTGAAGGCCTCTGTAAGCATGGCTGAGAACATGAGGCTGAACAATGTTGGGGCCAGAACACAGCCTTGCTTAACGCCATTTGTGACAGGGAATGGTTTAGAGACCTCTCCGTTGTCCTGGACTCGAGCCTGCATGCCATCATGAAATTGCCTTACAATGGCTATATACTTATTTGGACACCCATACTTGGCCATAATCCTCCATAAGCCCTCTCTGCAGACTGTGTCAAAGGCTTTCGTAAGGTCTATGTAAATGGAAAATAGGTCCATATTCTGCTCTTGACACTTTTCCTGCAATTGCCTGGCTGCAAAAATCATGTCAATGGTCCCGCGTTCTTTCCGGAAACCACATTGGCTTTCTGGTAAAAGACCCTGATCCAGATGTGCATTTAGGCGATTTAGGAGAATTCTGGCGAGTATTTTTCCTGCAATTGATAGCAGTGAAATTCCACGATGATTATCGCAGGCTTGGCGGTTCCCTTTTCGCTTGTACAAGTGGACTATAGAGGCATCTTTAAAATCCTGGGGGACAGCCTCTTGCTGCCACATCATTAGGAAGATTTCATGCAGCTTTTCTAGTAGAACCATGCCACCTTCTTTGTATATTTCTGCTGGAATTGAGTCTGCTCCAGGAGCCTTTCCACATGACAGAAGATGTACAGCTCTTTGCGTCTCAAGAAGTGTAGGCGGGTCATCCATTGCCAGGTTAATTGGTACTTGAGGGAGGCGACTGATAGCATCTTCATTAATACTTGAGTTGCTGTTTAGGACAGCATGAAAGTGTTCAGCCCAGCGCTCAAGAATCTTCTCCCCGTCAGTAATTAGATATGTCCCGTCAGCACTGAGAAGCGGGGATGAATTAGACGTTGTGGGTCCGTACACTTCCTTAATGGCGTTGTAAAAATTCTTCATATCATGCCTGTCTGCATATTGTTGAATCTCATCAGCTTTCTTGTTTAGCCATGAGTCTCGCATCCAGCGAAGTTTTTGTTGTATGACGCGGCGTATGCTATTATATGAGTCCGTTACGGTTGAAGACCTGGGATTGCTGATGTGTCTTTTGTGGAGTTGATGTTTCTCTGCCAACATTTGCTTGATTTCAACGCAATTGTCATCGAACCAGTCTTGGTGCTTTCTCGTCGCGGGTCCAAGGATTTGGGAGGCTGTGCTGTAGATTAGATCTCTAAAGTTCGTCCAAACAGTCTCAATGTTCGTATTGTTTAGAGTGGTGGATCTCAGTTTGCCCTCCAGGGCTGTCTCCAGAGATTGTTTAGTACTCGCACAGTTTAGCTTTGTGATGTTTAGCCGTTTTAGGGTTTTCCTTCCTTGGGGCCGTCTTTTGGGCTGAATGCATATCTTAAGTTTAGAGATGATGAGACGATGGTCTGTCCAGCATTCAGCACCGCAGAGTGATTTAGTCACACGAACGTCTTGTCTATCTTTCTTCCTTGTGATGACGTAGTCTATTAGGTGCCAGTGCTTGGAGCGAGGGTGCATCCATGAGGTCCTGTTTCTTGTGGGAAGACTGAATACTGTGTTAGTAATCAACAAGTCATGTTCCACACACGTCTGAAGCAACAGGAGACCATTGCTATTACACCGGCCCACTCCATGTTTTCCTATCGCACCGTCCCAAAGAGCGTCATCGCAGCCTACTCTTGCATTAAAGTCACCAAGTATGACAAGCTTATCAGTGGAAGGAATGTTGGCGATGATAGAGTGAAGGTCCTCGTAAAACTTGGATTTCACTTCATCAGGGTTAGTCATTGTTGGGGCATAGCAGCTGATGATGTTGAGGTATTTCTTCCCGGCCAACAGAGGCAGTCTCATCGTCATGAGTCTGTCATTTATGCACTTTGGAGGACTAGCGAGTTTGCATACTAATGATGTCTTCATGGCAAAGCCAACACCGGCCTCACGGCGTTCCTCGCTCCCTCTGCCACTCCAATAGAAGGTGTAGCCGGAGCCTCTTTCACTTAGTTCGCCCTCTCCTGGTAGACGGGTCTCGCTGAGAGCGGCAATGTCGACGTCATATCTTGAAAGTTCGTGGCCCACCAGGGCAGTCCTCCGTTGGGGTCTATTTGTTTCATCTCTGTCCATTAGTGTGCGCACATTCCATGTGCCCAGGGTGAGAGGAATAGTCCTCGGCTTTTTCTTTAGTTTGCGACCGCAGAAATAGGGTCCCCGCCAGCTGCGGTAGTCTGGCCAGGGAAGATTTGAGCAGGCAATGTTTAGGGCACCTTTTCTAGCCCCTTCCTCATGCCATGGAGGTGAGCAGTGCATTCCTAAAGAGGGCTGCTCAGTCGCTCAGGGGGCTGCCGGACACCGCTGCTGCTCAGTGTCAGTGGTGAACGACCCTATGGCCTGAGCCGCCTGCATGCAGGTTTGTGACTACGGCTGCCAGTGTACCCTCACCTGCCGCTTCGCCACTTGCCTGTCGCTACAGGGCTTTGGAATGAATCGATGATGATGATGAGAGTGACTTGCGCTGTGACTTTGTTTAAAGTGAGGAGGATTCGCGCAACACGTCGACCTCACTCTCTCGCCCAAAACCATCTGGTCCAGCAGCAAGACGTTGTCGAGACAGCTGGGAATGAGATTGGGTGCAGTGGATGACCAGGACGTCCTATGTGTCTCGTCAAGCTCTTAGCACTCCACAATGCTTTGCTGTGTATCGCCTCTTGCCCGTTGGCCCATAGAAGAACCAGCGCGCAGGCAGCCGAAAACCAGTCTTCACATGCTGGGTAGACAAATCCCACTTCACCGAGGTTTTTATCCCATCGGCTTACCCTCACCTGGTTTAGCCGGTCAGTCGAGACCGTTTACCGGGGTGTGGCCGCTGTGCATGCTACAGCTACTTGGAGCCACAGGTGAGAGTTGAGTGCCAGGTGGGGACCAAAGGTGGTGAACTACCCCAAGGAGGAGTACGACTGCTCCCCATCCAGAGGTGCTACCCCTCCCATGGACACCCCATACACCCCCATCCCTTCCTACGTACATTAAGGACACCAACCATGCCTTACGGACATTCGACTCTCTGAGCATCAATCCAAACGTAAAGAACTATCTGTTCCTCCTTGATGTATGTTCCCTCTATACATCCATTCCCCACAACGATGGCCTTCTGGCTGTACAATACTTTTTGGACAGACAACCTCACCCCAATATACCTACACACGCCTTACTACGCTTGGCGGAATTGGTCTTAACCCTCAACTCGTTTGAGTTCAATGGCCAGTTCTTTGACCAAATCAGTGGGGTCGCCATGGGGACTAAAATGGGACCCAGCTATGCATGCTTGTTCATGGGCCATTTCGAGCACAGAGTGGAACAAGAATACACTGGTCGCCTCCCCGAATTTTATAAAAGATACATTGATGACGGCATTGGGGTCACTCATATGGAGAGGAGTGAACTTGACACGTTCATCAACTTTGTTGATTCTTTTCACCCCTCCATTAAGTTCACTCACACGATTTCCGAACTATCGGTTAATTTCCTGGACATTACTGTAACTCTCCAGAAGAACCGCCTCCTCACTTCGGCCTACTTCAAACCTACGGACAGTCACTCTTACCTACTCTATCCCTCGTCTCATCCCAAATCCTGTAAGGATTCTATTCCATTTTCACAACTCCTTCGCCTCCGTAGGCTGTGTCAATCTAATGAGGACTTTTTGGAAAAGGCGTTGGAAATGGTGGAGTTTTTTAGACAAAGGTCTTACCCTGAAGCTATACTTCAATCTGCACTTCAGCGAGTTAAAAACTTCACTCGTGCCGACGCCTTTGTATCACGCTCCAGTGATAGTAATGAAAGGAGCAAATTGGTGCTCACATACCATCCCCACAACATCAGAGCAAAGGAAATATTTGTGAAAAACCGCACCATCCTCCTCGCGGACCCTGAGACAAACAACATATTTTCCACCCCACCCCTCATTGTATTCAGGAGGGACAAAAATCTGCGAGACCTATTGGTTCGTAGCCGTCTGCTTATTCCGTCCTCCCATCTGGGCACTAAGCCATGTGGTCGTAATCGCTGCAAGACATGTCCCTTTGTTACCCAGACGGACCAGATTGTCTTCCCTAAGGGGATATTCAAGATTAGGAATGGCTATCTTTGTACTAGCCGCAATGTGGTCTACACCATTGTGTGTAAGCGCTGTCCTTTGAAGTACATTGGTGAAACGGGGAGGTTACTCTCTTGCCGTATCGCGGAACATGTACGTGCCATTAAACAAGACAAACAGTGTCCTGTCTCCCGACACTTCAATGGACGGGACCACATGGGCGTCGATGACATGTCTGTCACCGCCTTGGTTTCTTGTACAAACACACCCGGCCGGGTCAGTCTGGAGAATAGACTAATCCATGAATATGGGACTCTTACACCACATGGGATCAACGTTGTGTTCGCACTGACAAGCTGATTGATTGGCCACACCCACCCTTTCCTTTCCTATTTAAGCTCTTACTTTTCTCTCCTTGCTTTATCTCTACTGGACTACTTGGATTTCACCGCAGCTAAGTGTTTTTTTCTATTATTTCGTTTTATTCGTTTCATTTGTGTACTATTTGTCCGTTGAAGAAGGCTCTTTGCCGAAACGTTCGCTGTTGTGTTACGTCCTGTCAGGCCTACTAATACCCTGTTTTTATTTTATGCATTTACCTTTTTAAAAGCCTGATTGCAGTCTCACCCCCATTACTTTATTGGTCTAAAGACCCTCAGCCATAATACCAACTGATGCTTATGACAATTGTCAATTGATTGACAGCATCGAGATATGACAGCTGAGGTTACTATGACATAGTGTGACCTACATCCATCAACATTATGACAGGAGTGGTATCTATGAACCATAACATTATGACAGGAGTGGTGTCTATGAACCATAACATTATGACAGGAGTGGTAACTATGAACCATACATTATGACAGGAGTGGTATCTATGAACCATAACATTATGACAGGAGTGGTGTCTATGAACCATAACATTATGACAGGAGTGGTGTCTATGAACCATACATTATGACAGGAGTGGTGTCTATGAACCATAACAGTATGACAGGAGTGGTTGTCTATGAACCATAACATTATGACAGGAGTGGTGTCTATGAACCTTAACATTATGACAGGGAGTGGTGTCTATGACCATAACATTATGACAGGAAGTGGTGTCTATGAACCATAACATTATGACAGGAGTGGTGTCTATGAACATAACATTATGACAGGAGTGGTGTCTATGAACCATAACATTATGAGAGCAGAGTGGTGTGTCTATGAACCATAACATTATGACAGGAGTGGTGTCGATTGAACCATAACATTATGACAGGAGTGGTGTCTATGAACCATAACATTATGACAGGAGTGGTGTCTATGAACCATAACATTATGACAGGAGTGGTGTCTATGAACCATAACATTATGACAGGAGTGGTGTCTATGAACCATAACATTATGACAGGAGTGGGTGTCTATGAACCATACATTATGACAGGAGTGTGTCTATGAACCATAACATTATGACAGGAGTGGTGTCTATGAACCATAACATTATGACAGGAGTGGTGTCTATGAACCCATAAATAAACATTATGACAGGAGTGGTGTCTATGAACCCATTAAACTACATAAAGCCATTCTGACAGAGCTATGGTGACTCATGAACAAAACCCGCCCTCCCCTTACATGAACCGCCTCCAGTACGGTAGGTGACTAATGCCCCATTATTCCCATAACACCAGTCACATTGGAGAGAGGAGACACAGGCCCCAAACCAACCCCAACATTGCCCACTGCGAAGTATTTACTAGCCAGCCCCCCTAACCCCAACACTGACCCCGTCCCGCATCCGAGTCTATGTACACCCACCTACCCCCACCAATATGACCCACCCGCCAGGCGCTCGGTGCGTCTAATCCCACAAACCCATTCCCCAACCAAATAAGGACAGGTCACACTTAGTCGGCAGTCTTTCTTAAATGCAACCATCCCCCTCCACCAAACATTCAATGGAACACAGGAGGGGGTCGCGTGTCTTGATCCGCAAGCGACATCCAAGCAATACTCATAATCATGAAGGCACGACGAAAACCCCCCGAACTACAGGCCCACCAACCACAGGCAGTCGGTGTCCGACCCGGCGTGAATAACCCCAATCACTCACCAATACCAAGCAACACATTACACATAAAGGGCCGACCCGGCGCCCAGGCGCAGGTCTGGCTCCGTGCGTTACTCCCCCTTCGGGCTGGGCTGTCAATGAAACTCACCCATAACTTCTCTAAGACGCCACACAATTATGCAACAAGCCACCAAAGAGATACAGCGGAGAGCACGTGGTCGTCAAATTGTCCTCGCGTGTCCAAGCACCAGCACACGCACAAACTCATGGCAGGTGGTGTATAATGGAACCATCATAACATTAGCATGACAACAGTCACTAACATTAATTAATGGTAACGAACACCAACAAAATAAGGAGGTGGGTGTCCTATGAACCGCATATAACCATTTATTGACCCAGGAAGAAGTGGGGTCTTTGGTGGGGTATGGAAACCATCCAATAACAAAAAAACCATATGCACAGTGACGGTAAGGAGTCTTGGATACACTGAACCATAACATTATGACAGGAGTGGTGTCTATGAACCATAACATTATGACAGGAGTGGTGTCTATGAACCATAACATTATGACAGGAGTGGTGTCTATGAACCATAACATTATGACAGGAGTGGTGTCTATGAACCATAACATTATGACAGGAGTGGTGTCTATGAACCATAACATTATGACAGGAGTGGTGTCTATGAACCATAACATTATGACAGGAGTGGTGTCTATGAACCATAACATTATGACAGGAGTGGTGTCTATGAACCATAACATTATGACAGGAGTGGTGTCTATGAACCATAACATTATGACAGGAGTGGTGTCTATGAACCATAACATTATGACAGGAGTGGTGTCTATGAACCATAACATTATGACAGGAGTGGTGTCTATGAACCATAACATTATGACAGGAGTGGTGTCTATGAACCATAACATTATGACAGGAGTGGTGTCTATGAACCATAACATTATGACAGGAGTGGTGTCTATGAACCATAACATTATGACAGGAGTGGTGTCTATGAACCATAACATTATGACAGGAGTGGTGTCTATGAACCATAACATTATGACAGGAGTGGTGTCTATGAACCATAACATTATGACAGGAGTGGTGTCTATGAACCATAACATTATGACAGGAGTGGTGTCTATGAACCATAACATTATGACAGGAGTGGTGTCTATGAACCATAACATTATGACAGGAGTGGTGTCTATGAACCATAACATTATGACAGGAGTGGTGTCTATGAACCATAACATTATGACAGGAGTGGTGTCTATGAACCATAACATTATGACAGGAGTGGTGTCTATGAACCATAACATTATGACAGGAGTGGTGTCTATGAACCATAACATTATGACAGGAGTGGTGTCTATGAACCATAACATTATGACAGGAGTGGTGTCTATGAACCATAACATTATGACAGGAGTGGTGTCTATGAACCATAACATTATGACAGGAGTGGTGTCTATGAACCATAACATTATGACAGGAGTGGTGTCTATGAACCATAACATTATGACAGGAGTGGTGTCTATGAACCATAACATTATGACAGGAGTGGTGTCTATGAACCATAACATTATGACAGGAGTGGTGTCTATGAACCATAACATTATGACAGGAGTGGTGTCTATGAACCATAACATTATGACAGGAGTGGTGTCTATGAACCATAACATTATGACAGGAGTGGTGTCTATGAACCATAACATTATGACAGGAGTGGTGTCTATGAACCATAACATTATGACAGGAGTGGTGTCTATGAACCATAACATTATGACAGGAGTGGTGTCTATGAACCATAACATTATGACAGGAGTGGTGTCTATGAACCATAACATTATGACAGGAGTGGTGTCTATGAACCATAACATTATGACAGGAGTGGTGTCTATGAACCATAACATTATGACAGGAGTGGTGTCTATGAACCATAACATTATGACAGGAGTGGTGTCTATGAACCATAACATTATGACAGGAGTGGTGTCTATGAACCATAACATTATGACAGGAGTGGTGTCTATGAACCATAACATTATGACAGGAGTGGTGTCTATGAACCATAACATTATGACAGGAGTGGTGTCTATGAACCATAACATTATGACAGGAGTGGTGTCTATGAACCATAACATTATGACAGGAGTGGTGTCTATGAACCATAACATTATGACAGGAGTGGTGTCTATGAACCATAACATTATGACAGGAGTGGTGTCTATGAACCATAACATTATGACAGGAGTGGTGTCTATGAACCATAACATTATGACAGGAGTGGTGTCTATGAACCATAACATTATGACAGGAGTGGTGTCTATGAACCATAACATTATGACAGGAGTGGTGTCTATGAACCATAACATTATGACAGGAGTGGTGTCTATGAACCATAACATTATGACAGGAGTGGTGTCTATGAACCATAACATTATGACAGGAGTGGTGTCTATGAACCATAACATTATGACAGGAGTGGTGTCTATGAACCATAACATTATGACAGGAGTGGTGTCTATGAACCATAACATTATGACAGGAGTGGTGTCTATGAACCATAACATTATGACAGGAGTGGTGTCTATGAACCATAACATTATGACAGGAGTGGTGTCTATGAACCATAACATTATGACAGGAGTGGTGTCTATGAACCATAACATTATGACAGGAGTGGTGTCTATGAACCATAACATTATGACAGGAGTGGTGTCTATGAACCATAACATTATGACAGGAGTGGTGTCTATGAACCATAACATTATGACAGGAGTGGTGTCTATGAACCATAACATTATGACAGGAGTGGTGTCTATGAACCATAACATTATGACAGGAGTGGTGTCTATGAACCATAACATTATGACAGGAGTGGTGTCTATGAACCATAACATTATGACAGGAGTGGTGTCTATGAACCATAACATTATGACAGGAGTGGTGTCTATGAACCATAACATTATGACAGGAGTGGTGTCTATGAACCATAACATTATGACAGGAGTGGTGTCTATGAACCATAACATTATGACAGGAGTGGTGTCTATGAACCATAACATTATGACAGGAGTGGTGTCTATGAACCATAACATTATGACAGGAGTGGTGTCTATGAACCATAACATTATGACAGGAGTGGTGTCTATGAACCATAACATTATGACAGGAGTGGTGTCTATGAACCATAACATTATGACAGGAGTGGTGTCTATGAACCATAACATTATGACAGGAGTGGTGTCTATGAACCATAACATTATGACAGGAGTGGTGTCTATGAACCATAACATTATGACAGGAGTGGTGTCTATGAACCATAACATTATGACAGGAGTGGTGTCTATGAACCATAACATTATGACAGGAGTGGTGTCTATGAACCATAACATTATGACAGGAGTGGTGTCTATGAACCATAACATTATGACAGGAGTGGTGTCTATGAACCATAACATTATGACAGGAGTGGTGTCTATGAACCATAACATTATGACAGGAGTGGTGTCTATGAACCATAACATTATGACAGGAGTGGTGTCTATGAACCATAACATTATGACAGGAGTGGTGTCTATGAACCATAACATTATGACAGGAGTGGTGTCTATGAACCATAACATTATGACAGGAGTGGTGTCTATGAACCATAACATTATGACAGGAGTGGTGTCTATGAACCATAACATTATGACAGGAGTGGTGTCTATGAACCATAACATTATGACAGGAGTGGTGTCTATGAACCATAACATTATGACAGGAGTGGTGTCTATGAACCATAACATTATGACAGGAGTGGTGTCTATGAACCATAACATTATGACAGGAGTGGTGTCTATGAACCATAACATTATGACAGGAGTGGTGTCTATGAACCATAACATTATGACAGGAGTGGTGTCTATGAACCATAACATTATGACAGGAGTGGTGTCTATGAACCATAACATTATGACAGGAGTGGTGTCTATGAACCATAACATTATGACAGGAGTGGTGTCTATGAACCATAACATTATGACAGGAGTGGTGTCTATGAACCATAACATTATGACAGGAGTGGTGTCTATGAACCATACAACAATAAATATGACCAGAGGAGTTGTGTGTCAGGTCTATGAAGACCATAAAACCTTCGACAAATGAGAGGTGGTCCCCTATGAACCATAACAAGAGCATGAAAAAATCAAACATTATGGACCATGAGTTGTGGGTGGTGTCTATGAAACCATAAAAAAAAAAACCATAACACATTATGACAACATGGGAATTGCGTGAACACAGCAAGCCCGAGCACCCCCCGGCTATTATTAAACAGCACCGCCACCCCCAACACCTTATGCCCGACCACAATGTGCTCCCCCTCCGGGCCACACCTTAGTATTAGACCAACCGTCCCCCACTCCCCATCAGCCCCTCCTTCTTTCCGTGGTGTATCTCTGACCCCATACTCCACCAACACAAATGACCAGTCCCTAGGAGTTGAGTGTGTGGACTCGACAACCTACGAACCCAATTAATGGTGAAGACACATCCCCGCCATCCCTGCCGGCGAGTCGCCCCTTCCTATGTATACACTAGCCCCCTCCCCCAACATCCCCGCCCTTCGCCCCCCGGCGAGTGGGTGTCACTGCCCCCCCACCCCAACGCATCCCCGTCTATGTTAACACACACCTTCTCCCCACCACCCGACACCCCCCCCCCCAACCGAGCCCAAAACCGAACCCCAACATGGACCGATAAGCGCCGACTTGCGTAGGACTGCCCCGCTGGAGTAGTCAGGTTGTGTCCACCTTGACCCCCCCCAGCAACCCACCCCCACCCCAACCCCACCCCATAAATCCCCCTCCTCTACATGGGCCCCGGCCCCCCTCTTGTAGGTATGATACACTTCCCCGCCAACAGATCCCCACATTGCCCCACCCCCCCACCCACACCCCTCTCCCGCCCCCCTGTCCCCTACCCACACACCACCCCGGCCTATGGTTTTGGGGGTGGTTTGGGCCACCCCCCCACCACATCCCCTTCCATTATTACACAGCCCCACCCCCCAATCCCACCCCCCAACCTGCCCCCCCGCCCTGCCCCCACCCCCCTCCCCTAGCCCTTTAAGTGAGAACCACCCCCACCCATCTAACCTTCCCCCACCTCGTCCTTAAGTCCGCCGCCGCCGCTCCCGTAGATGTGACGGAAGCCACTCCCCCAACCCCCAACCATCCGGTACTATTCAACTGCCCCTTGCTTAGGTAATATATACTCAGCCCCCCACACATCCCTACCCGCCCTCCCCCCCCCCCAACCAGCATCTCCTCTCCCCCGCTCTTCCCCCTGCTTCCCCCCTTTTCTCCCGCTTCCCTTCTCTTATAAGTGTTATTTTTATTACGCCATCCCCCGAACCTTTGTCCTACCTCAAAACACACCCTACAATCTGGCACTCATGTACATGTTTTTACAATTATCATCATCATCTCTGGTTTAGTTCTTAAGTTGTGAGTTTGGGGGAAATGTGGTTGTGGGGGGGGGGTGCTTCTTTGTGCAGTGGCAACCATTCTTAACTAAAGCTTCAAATTGATTTTTGGAAAGCAGGAGAAAGTGCCTAATTAATTTCTTCATTTATTTATTCAACTAATTTATCACTCCATTAAAATTCAAACATCTATATATATATTTTGCTATGTATGTTCGTTTGTAACGCTATGTAAGATTTTAGAAAGTACATCACTAAAAAAGAAAGCCTTGAAAAAAATATTACTGCACCAAAAATAACTCTTTTCAAATGTCTGCAAAAAATTGTTCAATATAGAAATGAGATTTAATTTTTCTCTCTTTGTCTCTACATTTCCTGATTAATAACTATACGGCTTTCAGGCAAAAGGGACAATTACAAAAACTATACTAAAATCAGTTGAAATATATTTATTTTGAAAAGTTCCGTCATTTTTTATGGGTAATACACTAGTTTATTAATAATACAACAAGGTAGCCACAGCAGAAATACGTATTTTTGAGCAGATTTGATAAATAAAAGCTCTAAAAAATAAAATATTAAAATACTTATATCTACATACCTGAATATATAATATTTGCCCCAAACTTTCCTCTTTATCACCATTACTTGACCCAGAAGATTCTTCCGTCTACAGAACAGAAAAAAAATTATTTTATTATTATTGCCCTTCAGTTTGTCCTTTATTTTTATAAAAAACAACATAATACATAAATTAATTTGACCCTTTAAAAATCATAGATGTCTTTTGACTGAAATAAATGTTCCTGGACTTGATGCTTAAAACACTGAAAGTATATTTCAGTATAAGTTATCCAAACCAAGACAATATGAATAAGGAGTCAAATTTTGTTCATTTGAAAAGACTCTTTTCTAAATCAGTTTTTTTTATCAACTCTGAACTTCCTTTCAATTAAAACTTACATAGTCTGTAGGATCATCATCAGGATTTTCTTCAGACCTTAAAGATAAAAATTTATCCATATACCAGTCAATTTAAATTTTATTTACACTTCATAATCTGTCATTATTTATGAATGAATATAACCGATCAAAGGACCCGCACATTGACAACACCGCACTCCCAACACCACCAACCGTCGCCCCCTCTAACCGAATAGCCCTGCCCCACTTGGGTTTGGCCAAAGGATACGATAAAACCCCCCGTTAGACCAGAACCCCCACCCACCCAAATAAATTGCGGCCCCCACAAACCCCCATAGCATATCCACCAAACATTAATACCCATATGATATCTCTACAATGTAGCTTGTCCGCAATCCCCCTCACCACTTCCACGACACGAAAATTTGACCCACAACAAATCTTCTACACACAATCCTCCGTAGTAAATACCCGTTTAACCCCCCCGATAGGTTAATAACACCAGGACCCCGTAAACCCCCACACACGCCCCCAACCAACCCAATTTGAGGCCCAAGTATATTGGGGTTAGGCGAAACAGCTCTCCCCCCCAAAGCACCAGCCAGTATCCCGGAAAATTAATAATATTATATAATATTTAATAATTTTTTTATATAAATATTTATTTTTAATTTTATTATAAAAATTTAAAATATCAATAAAATAAAATATAATAAAAATAATATAAAATTTAATAAAAATTAATTAAAAAATAATATTTATATTTTTTTTATATTATATTTAGTTTAAAAGTGTACAAATTATATAATAATATAAAAAAAAAAAAAAAAAAAAAAAAAAAAATACAAAAAAAACAAAAAAAAAAAACAACTAACAACATCAAAAAAGACACACACCAAAAAAAAACAAAAAAAAAAAAAAAAAACCCCAAACACCCACCCACTACCCACCCGCCAAAACCCCAACACCTTCTACTCTTCACTCATCCCAGAGAACCCAAGCCCCCACCCACCCACCACCACAACCACCCAACCACAACCACCCAATAAACAACAAGCACCCACGCCCCGCTCAACCCACGCAGCCCAGTCCACACGCGACGACCCACAGCGCGTAGTGAACCATCGTGTCACCATCTCCCTTATGCAAAACCCATAAAGCATTTGAGCAAACGCTTGATAAATTCTCTTTGCATCCCCCGTTTAACAAAAAAATAGATATAATTATTATTATAAAATTATATTATATATTTTATAAAAACAACCCAGTGGTAAGTCAGTAAAAAAGAACCCCCCACAGAAATACACAAGTCTTAAGCTCCAAGGGACCTCCCACACAGCCATTCCCGCCAACCCTATTTATAGGATAAATCGTCACATACACTCGCCCGCTAAGCGGCTCTAAACCCACATACCCTCCCGCACACCGTGCCGTTTCACCCTCCTCCTCTTGCAGGGCCCACGACGACCCGAAGCCCTAAACACCCTCTATGCCGTGAAACTATTTTCTACTTTTTAAACATGAACTTTTTTTTTTTTTCCTCCTTCCTTTTTAAATTATTCCAAGACAATTCCGCCCCCCCTCCCTCCTTAAAAGACCTCATCAACCAGACTAAATAAAATACTCCAACACACCCGCTCCCCCATTAAACCCAACTACACACCCACTCACCCCCCTCATTGGTCCCCGGAAACCCTTTCTCTCTCTCCTTTCCCTCCTTATCCAAACCATAAAAACTTTTTATTTTTTTAATAAATAAAAAGACGCACTAGAGCGAAAAATAAAAAAATAAAACAGGACGGTAGCGTAGAGTAATGGGGAGGTAGCATCGATAACCTTTAAAAAAAAAACATTTTTACAAAAAGCTTGGGCTACCACCTTAGGCGTCAGGATAAACCAGAAAAGTAAAAAAAACACAGGCGCTTAAACGTATTGGAGTGAAGGCTGAACTCAAGGGGGCAGGTGTAGACGTTTACCCAGCGCAAGTCAGAACTGCAGGCAGGGCAGAAAATTGATGGCACATTCGCCTTACCCCCCTAGGGTTATAAAAAAAAACTAAACAAAAAAAAAAAAAAAAAATACCTCCCATGACTATAACAATTTTCCAAAAGCTAATCTCTCTCTCAACACACAAAACAAAACTAAACAAAAATACAACGGATGGAAAGGGAGACAAAACCGGGGAGGGGGAGTGGTAAGCACCATCCCTCTACCCTACAAAGGGGGGGGAACCTGGAAGCAAAAGCCG